>ML777126.1:125920-186849 GCA_009831015.1 Picea engelmannii
ATCACGGCTTAATTCTTGGATTAAATTGCATGTACCTAGGTCGACACATGTTGCTCATGAAGCTGCATGCACTCCATCAAGTATGTGTTCCTTTTTTCCAGGAACTTAGGATAAAAATTATGCCTTTCCAACCACTTTGAAATAATAATAAATTATTATTCACAATGACTTAATCCCTCAAGATTATCCCCTCTTCCAAGCTTTCAGACCCCTCTCCCTTACCTAGCCTTGTGGAAGCTTAGTCCCCCATCATTCTTTCTTCGTGGTCAGTCATCACGTAGCGATGTTTATATTTTATTAATGATCTGCATAATTGCATATACAAAGATCAGGCTCCTGGCTTTTAACACCTAGGCTCTCCAGTCTAAATAACACATAAGCCCACCAACATATATATACTTGTCTCACTAGCCTATAAACATGATTACAATAAATAATATAATCGGGGCACATCCTTGGGGTATTACAATCCCCTCCCCTTATTTTTCCACTGTCCTCAGTGAAACTTTTACACAACATCAACAAGATTTTCAAAATCTTCAAAAAGATGTGGGTATTCCGCCCGCATAGCATCCTCATGCTCCCATGTCGTGTCATCAGGACCGTACCAGGTCCACTGGACCTTTACAAGCTCTATGGCTCGATTCCAGAGCTATTTGTTTTTCTAGTCCAATATGCGCACATGATGCACTTGTAGGACACCTTCTTGTTCCACCCGAATCACATTCCAATCGATTACATTATTAGAATCAAGTATATATTTCTTAAGCAATGAAACATGAAACACATTATGTACAATCATGGATGCAGGTAATGCAAGCATATATGAAACTATCCCAATCCTTTCTAGGATTTCAAATGGCCCACAAAATCTGGATGCCAACTTGACGTAGTTTCCCAGCTTCAGGGAACTTCTATTGGCTTTCACTTTAAGGTAAACATGATCACTCACTTAAACTCTATGTGGGTTCTTTTTTATCATCATAACTTTTCTGCCTGTCTTGGGAAGCCTTTAAATTCTTTTTATTTTTCATCATTTGCTCTTCCATTTCCTTGAGAAACTCTAGCTCAACTACTGCCCTATTAACAGGATTAACCCAACTCACTGGATTATTTCACTTTCTGCCATAAAGTGATTCAAATGGGCTCATCTTCAATGATGCTTGATACCCATTGTTGTAGGCGAATTCTACCAAGTGTAGGTAGTCTTCCCATTTAGACGGTTTGTCCATCACATACATCCTTAGCATGTCTTCTATTACTCTGTTCACCCTCTCTATCTGCCCATGAGAGTCGAGATGATAAGATGTGTTGAAGTTCATATTCCTTCCAAACCACTTGAATAACCCTTTCCAGAAATTTGAGGTAAATTTCAAGTCTCTATCAGACACAATCATCTTGGGAATTCTGTGCAATCGTGCCACATCCTTCATAAAGATGTCGGCAACATCTGCTTCTTTTTGAGTAGTCTTTAATGGAATGAAAAGGGAATCTTTCGTAAGCTTGTACACCACCACCATGATTGAATCATGTTGTTTTAAGGTTCTGGGAAATCCTGTGATGAAATCCATTGTCACTAGTTCCCACTTACACTCAGGAATGGTTAAGGGCTGCAAAAACCCTGTTGTGTGCCTGTACTCAGCTTTAACCTTCTGACACTCCATACATCTTACGATGTATTCAACAATATCTTTCTTCATACTTGGACAAAAGTAATGGCTCTTGACTATTGCCACAATTTTCTGATATCCAGGGTGCCCATCATAAGGCACATGATGCATTTCATTCAAAATCATAAGTTTCAGTTCCTGGACATTAGGTACATAAATTTTGTTCTTATAAAAATTTATTCCATCGGCTTCCAATTTATAATTCTTCACTTTTTGTGGAATCTTACCTTGTTGTAGTTTTGCTACCAAATCCCTGTACTACAAATCTATATTTGTATCCTCCAAAATTCTACTTTTAATATCAGTTTGTTACATGCTAATGGATGTAGCATGTAATTTGTGTACTCTCCTGTTGAGTGCATCAACCACTTTATTTTCTTCTTCTTTGATATGCTTGATATCAAAGTCTTTTTCAAAAAGAAACTCCAACCACCTACTCTACCTAGCATTCAAGGTTGGATGATCAAACAAATACTTCAGACCATTATGTTATGTCCTTAGTTCGAACCTCCTTCCCATGAGGTAATGCCTCCATTTCTTTAGAGCGTGTACTATGGCTGCCAACTCTAAATAATGAGTTGCATAGTTCCTTTCATGCTCTTTCAACTTTATGGATTCATAACAAATTATGAATCCATTCTGACTAGGGACTCCTTCCAGTCCTTCTTTTCATGCATCTATACACACTACAAAGTCACTGGTTAACAATTTCTTCAATTGTTGGAAGCTTTTATCACATTCTTTTGTCCACTGAAAATTCTTCTCCTTCCTTTGCAAGGAAGTGGTAGGGTGAGCTATCCTCAAGAACTCTGCAATAAACCTTCCTTAATAACTATCTAGACCCATAAAGGATCTGACTTCCGTCACATTCTTTTGCACTGACCATTCTCTGATGGCCTCAATCTTCTTAGGATCTACAACTATACCATCCTTCAAAATTATATGCCCCAAGTAATGGATTTTCTCCTGATAAAACAAGCACTTGTTCAACTTAGCATACAATTGGTGCTCTCTTATCACCTGCAACACCATCCTCAGATGTTGTTCATGCTCTTCCTTCGACTTTGAATACACCAGGATGTCATACAAAATGACTATGACAAACTTGTCTATATAGTCCCTGAATACACCATTCATCAGGAACATAAAACTAGCGGGTGCATTTGACAACCCAAATGGCACCATTGTGAATTCATAGTGACCATACCTTGTTCTAAAGGTGGTCTTGTTGATGTATTCATCCTTTATTCTTACCTGGTGGTATCCTAACCTAAGATCTATCTTCAAAAATATCTTCTCATCCTTCAACTGATCGAAGAGGTCATCAATCCTCGATAGAGGATATTTGTGCTTTATAGTTACCTTGTTCAATTGTCTAAAATCAATGCACAATCTCAACACCCCATCCTTCTTCTTCACGAACAGGACCGGGAAACCCCAAGGTGACACACTTGGGCATATATACCCCTTCTTTAGAATCTCTTCAAGATGCAATTGCAGCTCTTTTAGATCTGACATACTCATTCTATAAGGAGCTTTTGAAACTGGAGTTGCTCCAGGCATCAAGTTTACAGAGAAATCAATATCTCTCTTTGGGGGTAATCCTGGTATCTCCTGGAATACATCTTCGAAATCTTTTAATACTGCATGATCTCCAATATTTGAGACCTCATCCTTAGATGCTTCCACCACATGGGATGAAAATAATTGACATCCTTTTCTGTAGCACTTCTTTAGTTTCATTGTTGATATCTCTCTGATAGAAATAGCTCTAGAAATTCCTTGAACTGTTTTCCAATTCTCCTCCTCATCCAGGGAAGTGAATGCCTTGTTTCGACAGTCTAAGATGTAATGGTTTTGGTCCAACCAGTCCATCCCAATTAGATAGTCATAAGAACCTAAAGGCAAAATATTCAATTTAGTCTTTGTACTCATTCCATTCATGTCCATTGGACAGTCTCTAACTAACTCAATGACTTTCCTCTTTGTTCTTATAGCCAGTTGCACTAACCAAGACTTTTCATGTTTTGTTCTCAACAATTGCAAAATTTCCACCACCCTAGGATCTATATAACTATGGCTAGCCCCTGAATCAATTAAAATAGTAAAGGAATGGTTGTTGATCATACCTTCCAGTTCAATCATGTGCGACTAATAATTATCTTGCTTGTTGTCCAGGGCTGCGTAGATTCTTGGCATTTTACTACCCATGTCCCCCACTATTTCATCCCGCTGAACATTGTGGAAAACTCTCACTTTGCCATTTCTGTGGGGGAAATCATTGTACCTATGGTTTCCTTTACAACCCCAACATTCCATAGGTGTCTACCTTGGTAAGTTCCCACCTACTTCAGCCTTTCCAGGCTCTCTAAAACCTGACTGTCCTTGAGGAATGTTCCTAAAAAAGGGTGGCTTAGTTCCCTTCTTCCTCTGATCCATCTTGAATTTCTTGTTTTCTTCCCAAGCCTTTCGAAAAGTAGGCCTATCTCTTTGTTGCTCATATAAGAATTTCACTCTTCTTATTATTTCTTCCATAGTTTTTGGGTCATCATATTGAATCTTGTCCCCAATGTAAGGTGGAAGTCCACTCAGATACCTTTGAATCTTGACAGTCTCATCCTTGATGAATAGAAAAAACTTCAGTAATTCCAAAAACCTTCATTTGTATTCATCAATGGTCATATTGCCCAACTTGAGTTCAAAGAATTATTTCATCTTTCTATCATAATATCTGCTCGAAATATATCTTAAAGTATTTCCAAATGATATCTTTCTCTCTAATGTGTTGCACTTGTACAAGATGATGCCACCACATGGATGGTTTTCCTTTCAATTGATGCATCATAGTTCTTCCTTCTGCATGAGAGGAATAATTCTGTAGGTTGAAATATTTCCTCATGCCAAGTAACCATGTCTCAGCATCTTCCTCCTCCTTATGTTCTCCATCAAATGTTTGAGGCTTAATCTTGTTCATTTCACCCTTCAGTTCATCCACTCCAGATCTCATGTTCTTTCTGGTAGGAGATGGGATTGAACTACTATGTGCCCTCCTCTTGGAGCGACCTTGGTAGTGATGATGTTGTCTACCAACACTCCTCGATCTTCTTCCCTCAGAGGTCTGGTGAATCCCTGTTTTTCTCAAGTCTCTCTCCTTGTCCAACTTATTTTCTATTCTCTCCAAACTCTTCGTCAACTTTATGTTGAATTCTCCTTGTTGTTCCTTAGGTTTCATGAGATTTATGCTATCTTCTCAGTGAGTTTGGGCATCTTTCTGCAATATTTCAATGATTTTCATCATATGCCCTTCCTTATCTATCTCTTCTCCATGCCCATTGGAGTTCGACCCTTCAACTCCTAAATGCACATCCATTCCTTTTGCTTCATTCTTTGAACTATAAGAATTCTCTGTCTCCTCCATTTCTTTGCACTCAGTGGCATCTCTATTCAGCTCTGGAACTCGTTAAAATTTTGCATCACAATGTGCAGACAACCGGAAATTTTTAGGTCATCATTCCTTAACAAATCCCATAGCATTCATAAACAAATATTATTCAAGAAAACATTCATCTTTCATTTTCTGTGATTCTTGTTCAATCAAGAATCCCCACAAATTTTTTCTTTCAGAGCTCTGCTCTGCTAAGTTTTCGGGCACTAACCCCTTTCTCTCAGTTTCCCCAACCCACATGACCATGGGTCATGACCAAGCGCTAGATCAATAAGCGCACAATTGAGCCTTCGGTCTTCACCTTCAGAAGATTTCCAAGCATAACACAACAATCACTTAGAGTTCTGAGTTACCGAAATCATGCAGTACGATGGATGAATGGTCCACGTCTACCCAGCATCCTATGACTGACACTCGTTGTGGAAGCTCATGTGTCTGAGTTCCATGACTTCGAAATATTTCACATCTGCACACCTCAAACCATTAATCTCCGAACACTTCAATGAAACTTTGTTGAAGTCATTACGTCACATCACTTACACTTTTCCAAATTGCAGGGGCATGAAATGGTGGTTTGGAGTAACCCTCCTTTCATTCCATAATTCATCTAACGCTGACATGTAACCCCTCGGTGAAACCATGGTTTGGATTTTGGGACCACCTTAGATAATTATATTCCATGCAACTTGGGTCCCCATAATGTTTCCTGAGCGTTGATCTTTATGTATCATGATCAATTCCATTGTGGGTCCTCTGACCCTTAACTTCGTTACGTAAACTTGGGTCCCACTCACCATGTTCACACATAGTGCCACATGGAGGAATACCAGTGACTCATATGTGGCACATTCATATTGGTAACGCTCGTTACATTCAAAATGCCATCTCAATATTCCATGAGTTCTAAACCCACTGACACATGGCACACATCCTATGTGTCCATGTCACCTCTAGGTGACGTCATCATGAATCACCACTTCGACTCTTCAGGATTCGAGAGTTTCAACTCCTATATGCTCGCTTTTTCCCAAAGCTCTTTCCCCCAGATTTCATGATCTACCGACTTGTGTCCTCCTTCACAATCAATGGCCATGAGTGACTTCATAACTTCGGGCTTTGGGAGTTTCAAACTTATAGCACTTGCCTCCTCACGAAGTACTTCCACCCAAAGTACACAATCTTTTAACGTGTGTCCTTCGCAATGGACGGTTGCGATCTACTTCGGGACTTCGGGAGTTTGTCACACTCCACACTTGAAATCCTCCGAAGTGACTTTCCTTTTCCTTCTTGGACACAGATCTAATGGTCAGGCTCTTTCCCTACAATCTACGGTGTATATATTATTCAAAATTTTGTGCCTCGGTGCATTCCACTTCTCCTGATTTCCGAACTCTAAAAGGCTTCCAGGACAACATTCCTGCACCTTCTCTGGATCTAACAGTCGTAAAGGACTCTTCTTTTTCCCAAACAGATCCTACAGCTCCAACACCCCAAGCGTTGATCTCTCTCTCTCTGTGGTACAATACCACATCGGATGTGGTTTTACTCTACTGCTACTCCTCCCGAGCTTCGTAACACAACCAAGTAACCTCTTGGCACTCAGAAATATTCTAAAGTTTAAAATTGGTTCCATATGAACACCATTTCCACTTGAAACCTTAGGTTCAAAGACAACCTATCCGGCCCATCCAGGCTCGGCATTGAAATCATGGGCTCTGATACCATATTGTAATGTCCCCGTCCATCACCCCCACTATTGGGAAACACTAGTACACGGAACATTCACTTATATAGTATGCATTTAAATGAATGTTAAATGACTTAACACAGAGTAAACACATAATTACTGCTGACATACATAATTAATGGAATTAATAGTAATTCATTCATTCAACGGAATACATGATAATATTACAAGCATCACAGACATGCATTTTAATTGAAATTAAACACATAATGATACTTATCTTTTAAGCTATAATAAACCACCAACTACGTACAGACCTTGCACAAACCTCCCAGCCATAGACCGCGTTGCTCATCACTCTCAGCAGTAGGTCACCCCCGAGCTCGGACTAAGCTCCACTAGGAAAGGGAATCCTAGGCTAGGAAAGGTCAATAGGAAGACACACAATTTATGATGATGGATTCTCTCCCATGAGCCACTTATGCCCATTGCTCAAAGACTCTCATTCCCCACATGCCTGAGCCACTCCAAGAGTATACACCTTCATTGTCCCTAGGACAGTACTTCAGCTGCTAAACCTCCCTTGCCTTGGGCTTCAGCAACAGGTTGGACCAGAATTCTCTGAGCTCTGTGGAAACTACATGACCCCTTCCAAGAGTTCTCACTTCCTCCACGCACTCTCTCACCATGAGAGAGTCACTTACACACATGAAAACCTTCTTATTCAACCACAACCACCTCTCTCACCTAGAGAGAGTGTTGCATACAGGCCTGACAACCTACTTCTTTAGCTTTGTTCCAGCACAAAGAGGAAAACAGTATGGCTCAACAAGGAATAGATGACGGTATCCAATCACACTCATCCAACAGACCGCGTGGCCACAACAACCCACAGTTATAACACACATGACATAGAAAATTACAATATGCTCAGTTTTCACAGAAGAAAACAACCCAAACAGTTAAGCACGAACTTCAATTTGCAGTGTGGATAAACTGTGTTCATAGGAAAAACATGATACATAGCTCAGTCCATGAGGTTTGTTGTTGGTTTTCACGGTGTGTGACAAGAAAATTATGCAGAGGTCGATGATGGAGGAAAAACACAGAGACCATACGGAATTCACAGGAATACACCAGTCGATCGCAGAGGTTTCACGATTTCAGGTTTCAGATTTGCTTGAGGTATACAATGATCATACGCGAAGGAAACATGGCTGAGACAACCGACGACAGAATGGAGGACCCCCACCCATCACGACCCAATTCTTGTATTAAATTGTATGTGCCTGGGCCGAAACATGTTTCCCATGAAGTTGCATTCACTCCATCAAGTATGTGTTCCATTTTTCCAGGAACTTAGGATAAACAATATGCCTTTCACACCACTTTGAAATAATAATAAATTATTATTCCCAAGGACTTAAGCCCTCAACATTATCCCCTTTTCCAACCTTTCAGCCCCCTCTCCTATACCTAGCCTTGTGGAATCTTATTCCCCCATCACTCTTTCTTCGTGGTCGATCGACACGCAACGATGTGTATATTTTATTAATGATCTGCATAATTACATATACAAATATCAGGCTCCTGGCCTTTAACACCTAGGCTCTCCGGCCTAAATAACACATAATCCCACCAGTTTATATACACTTGTCTCACCAGCCTATAAACATGATTACAATACATAATATAACCGGGGCATGTCCTTGGGGTATTACATGTGTTGCTTTCCTTGTTGAAGAAGTTGTCATGGTTAGCTTGTTGAAGGTTGTCATGAACCTGTTGCTGGAGGGGTTGAATCTGTTCAACCAATTTAGTTTCATGATCTACTTTAGTGTGTGAGGACTCTTTTGGTGAGGATGCACCATGAAGAGTATGAAGGGTTATGTTATAACCTTGCTTGATTGGGCAGTGTGGAGGCAGCCCCATAGGTGCAACAAGAACATATTGGTACTCTTCTACAATCTTGTCGATATGCTTTTGCTAGATAGAAAGGTCTTAGGCTAAGGCTATAGTGGTTGTGATGTCCTTCTGTTCACATTCTTATCGGATTGTGAAGAGGCTAAACTTTGTAGTATGGGAGATTACTTTGTGGAATTGTTTTGGTAAGACAATGGTTGAAACTACCTCTGGTATCCTGTATAGTTGACCCCCCAGAGTAAAAATGATGCTACAGGGTCGAGACTCATAAATAGAATGATGCCTCCACATATATGGTTGGACTAATAAAACATCACAGACTTATAGTGTGGCAATATCACATAATACCTCATTATTGAAGGGCTTTATGTCGTAGGATAGGCAACATTGTTGGCTGACACAAAGATCTTGACCCTGGCGAAGCCACCTGATGTTTTATGTTTGCGGGTGTTGTGCTGTTGGAAAATCCAACTGCTTGACAACCTTTCCTGAGATGATGTTCTTTTGGCTTACACTATCAAAAATCAAATGTAGTGAGGTCCCCTTTCTTTCTTAGAATTCCCATTACCCTTCTTTCCCTACACCTAGAGCTGGATATCTTGAGGTTGTCCATCCTTTCTCTGTCATTCATTATGTGAGTTAGAGTTTCCTTTTTCATGCTTCTCCCACTTACTCTGCTTCTTGAATTTCTGCTCAATTTTGATTGCATATCGATAAGAAGCTTTGAATGAGAAGATGTCCAGAAAATCCATCTCTATTTGGATGTACCTATGTAGACCACTACGGTACTTCAAAACCAGGTGCTAATCGAAGTCTTTGATACTTATATTTGAGCGCAAGGTATGAAATATGTTGGTGTACTCTGAAACCATCTCATCTCTTTTCTGACGCAGAGTTTTCCATATGATGTATTGGTCATCATAGTTTCCGACAGGGTGGAACTCCTCCTTTAGGGAATCTATAAAGGTTTCAAAAGTGGGTTCTCTCCCAAATAGTGTAGATTTATCTGTGGTGTACGTATCCCAGTAACTTTCCCACCAAGCTATGACATGGGGAAGGGATTTAAGGAGGGAAAAGATGATATTTTTGTTGTTGGCAAATGTTTGGACAAAGTAATAACCTTCTAGCAAATTCAACCCTTTTTCTAGAGAATCTACATCTATCTGGCCTCAAATAAGGAGATATTGAAATTGACTTGTACCTTGAAGGGTGTCACACTTGCGAAATGGATTCTTGTCAAAGATTCCTCAGCTGCCACCATCGATATTCTTCGAAGGATATTAGCAAAGTTTTCCATCATATCGTTCCTCTGTTGCACGAGGGCTTCCTCGAGCAATGTCTTGAAAGGATCTTATGCTTTGTCATCTCTCTTTTCTTCCACCATGGGAGGTCTCTTGGGCTGGAGAGAGAAGTTGTTCTCAAGCAAAAAGAGCTCGAGACCCAACTCCCTATACCTTGACCTCGTTGGGGACCTGCTCTGATAAATGCCAAGGAGAAGCCTGCTCTGATGCCACTGATCCATATTATTTTGAGAACGATATGAAAACATAAATATAGTAGAGATACAAAAAGGAAAGACACATAAATATTGCAAGAAACACAAAAATATAGTGAAACCCAACTTCTATTAATGAATAAGAGAGAAAAACATTGTAGAACACAAACTGGAAGAATGGGGTAGCATATCTTTGAACAGAAAGAGATGTTGGCTACACTTCATTGGCAACAAGATTTACATCACACTCCATTGCATGATTAAAGGGACTCCTTCACCTCAATTATATATGAGAGAATGAGAGGAGAACAATTCCCATGATTCATGTGGGATAAATTGGAATAAGTTTATAAAATTCCATAGGCATGTAAAACACTAGGACTTCCCGGGCACGCTTAACTGTGGATTTCTAATGGGATCTGGTGCATTAACACTATGTTGTAGGCATGTACGTAACACCACTAGTAAATCATTACATGATGTATATAATTAACAAATGCATATGATATTACATTCTATTCCCCATCAAAAGGGTGAAGATCATGGTTTATCAAAACCACAGGCTCAAAATGGTGATTCAATTGAAAAGTTGGATGGCCACCAAGATCCACCTAGATCATCCGGCTAAAACCCAAAGGTGGCTCAACCACCTATCATTTACCCATCCAACTGCCCTGACGTAGAAGTAGAATGGTGGAACCATTGTCACACTATCACTGTGAGATATACTATTGTAAACCTATACTAATCAACCTGTAATCAACCTGTAACAACTTGTACCAATAACCTATGCCCACATGTACCATACATCAACATGTACCATAAACAAATGTATCAAGCATGCACCAAACCTATACCTTAACCTGTACCATCAACGATTGCATCAACCATGCACCAAATATGTACCAATCATGCATAAAATATACATAAACTATGACTCATCAAGATGTACCAACATCTTCAACTATACACCTCATGTATGTGCCAACTCATCAACTACTTTTCTCAACCATGTACCCAACTTGTACCTCAACCAAAAGCCCTCATCAATTTCATCATCCAAATATGATATGTAACGTTGTAATAGAAATGATGTAGATGATTACATACCTGCAAACCTTCCTTAACTTTAACAACAAGAGACTAGCATATTCATCAAACTTCACTTTAGTCTCACATGACTAATTTTGGATTAGTCAAAAACCCTAACTTGAAATAATCATAACTATGTACGTGTAATGAATAAAGATCTAGAAATAGTACACAATGTTCTTCAGTTTCGTTTATGCAATTCCTCCATGTTTCACTTCTTGAAACCTCTCTGAAAAGGAGTTATAGAAAAAATGGCATACCTTATTGAATTATGGCTTACTCTAGAGAGAGAACTTATAGAGCGTGCCCCACACATAATATTTGTTGTATGGATCTGAAAATTGTATATAGAATACTAAAGATGGTACTCTAACCAATACATTTAGTATTACTGAATTTGGATATGTTATGAAGAATTTATGGCATTTTTCCCCTAAACATCTTTTTTAGACTAGTTTCGAGACTAGCCACAAACCCTAGTTTCCACGGAGTGTAACTCCAAAAATACAACGAACCACATGATAAATTTTTTATCATGGATACTTGGATATGTTTCCTCAATGGAAAACGAATTTTATGGTATGAGTCATTCTATAAAAAACATTATTGCAAAAATGGTGACATGACCTATAAATAACATACCTTCGAAAGCATCATCAAAAGAATTTATCTTCCCTTGAATTTTGGCCTTCTTTACTTCAACATCCCTCTAAAATTCATCTTAGATATAATTTGGTTACCTCAGTCACTTGTATATATTCAATATTCTCAAGCTTGATTAAAAATCCAAAATATTTTGTTCCTTTGAGATATCTGAAAATCCTCTTCACTGCTAATACATGTGATTCCCTTGTTGTTTCTTGAAATTGTGCCACCTGTCCATACATTATGATAATGTTCATGTGTCTCTAAACCACTCTTTTAACATATCTATGAATCGATGCTCTTGTCCAATGTCATATATATGTCCAAATCTACTAAGTGTTCTTATGAATCCATCTCTGTCCATATTGTCCAAGACTCTATTGCACAACTATCCATAATGTTGACCCATTTATCACTATACTATCATGAGGTCTTCACTACTACAATTGATTAATTTATCAAACTGTACTTCTGCTAACTGGTTTCTTTGGATCTCTCTACTCAAACTCTTCAAGTTGCTCGAAGGATGGTTCTTTGGTTTGTCACATCTATCGCATAGACTCCACCTCTCTAATATTTATATTACATGGGAGTCTCTAATCTGGATGGTTCAAAACAATTCCTACTCTGATGTGTATTCATCATCATCTTCATTGGTAGATTCATCATCTCTCTAAGCTCTGAGATCTGACTTCTTTCTTTATATATGTAGATTCATTCACCACAATTCCTGAAAGTACAATATCTTTAAGAGTTTCCTTTTTTACCTATCATTTTATTTCAGTTATTTTCCAAACCTTTTTGTATCTGACATCATTCTTTTTCTCTGTAGAATTTTCTTCATCTCGTTTTATTTCCAATATTACGATCTCTGGGACCTGGTCTTTGTTCACCTGTTTTTCATGTTTTCTTATTCATACTTTCTTATATCTGATATCAGTGTTCTCTTTCATGGAAGTATCTATCATACTTCTACAATCATCAGCTATATGTCCATAGTTATGACATTTGTAACATTCAATGTTACGTGGGGCCACATAGGCATTTCTTGCTTGAACATTTTTATAATCCCTACAATCTACAACCTTATGTCCAAAATTAGTACAATAAAAACAATGACCATAAAATAAATTTGCATAGTTGAGAGTGAATGATCTTCTTTGTGGTGTAGTCCTTCTGAATTTCTACCTTGACTGGTCATGATCATGATTGAAGCTTCTTTGTGGCTTGAACATGGACGGTCTTCTTTAATATTTATCTTTAATAGTTTTCTTAGATTATGGTTGACCATGATTCCTTCCTTTGAGTACTTTTACATAACTCTTTCTATTTTCTTCACTCTTATTTTCTAGCAACCTAAAGTGCTTATGTTCATTCTCTATAATTGATGTGGATGTTTCTGTCTCTTCAACGTTCTTATTGAGCTTGACGATTTTACTTCTCAATGTAACAACTTCTTATTCTAGCAACCTAGAGTGCTTCTCTTCATTCTCTATAACTGATGTGGATGTTTATGTCTCTTCAACATTCTTGTTTATCTTGACTATTTTACTTCTCAATGTGACAACTTCTTCTTCAAGATTCTTAACCTATTCTTCTTTCTTCATTATCTGAGATTCCGTGACTTCTTTTGTTCTTTTTGCTTCTTCAAGCAGGATTTTTAATGTAATTACTTCTTCTTCAAGTCGTTTCTCTTCCTGACCAAACTCTGCCTCAAGATGGTTTATATTATTAGTTATTTCCTTAAAATGATATGTCACTATATTTTCTCTCATGTCTGATTCTTCCTTATGTGCTGCTATGTTGGCTTCCAAATACTTCTTTTGATCGTTAAGATTTTCTTCGATCTTTCTGGCTTCTTCTAGCTGAGTTCTTAAGTTCTTGATGACCTATTGGGCTTCTTAAAAAATGTGAGCACTTTCCTTTTGTTTCATCAATTATTTCTTGAGTGACTTATTTTCTTCTCGTTCTTTCCTTATTTCATCTAAATCACTCATCAATTCTTCTTTATAATTATCTTCTTTTTCAATTAGTTTTTCTGTCTCATTTCCTTAATGGAATTCTGTATCAAGATGTCTGCGTTTTTCACAATTAAATAAAAGCATCATACCTCTATTGATTATGTACTCTTCATCTTCTGAATCTGTTTGAAATGGTGAACATATTTCTTCTTGATATGTACATGCCTCTTCTTTGGCATTTTCTGAATCTCCGATGAGTGAAGAATATATATTATGTAACTTATTCCAAATTTCTTTGGATGATGGAAATTTTCCAACCTTTTCTCTTACCGGATTAGGTAATCCTTCTGAGATGACATCCATTACTATTTTGTTATTCTTATTCAATTCCTCCTTGGCTGCGGTCTTTGCCATTTTTGAACTATCATCTCTTGTAACGACTGATAGCCAAATATAATACCCATGTTCCTGTAAAAATAATTTTTTTCTTCCACTCCATAGCTCACACTTTAAACCATTATAACCATTAAATAGTGGTACTCCATTCTTAGAATAATCCATGATCTCCTTCCAGTGGTTAAATTGTTTCCTACAAGAAATGACTCTAATACCAATTGTTGGATTACTGAGTGGAGGGGTGAAACAGTAATAGAGAAATTTAATCCTTTTTAACCATATAATGAAAGTTTTATATGAATGTTGCATTATCATCCAATAATTGAATATTAAATAAATGATGAACAAATGAGCAATCATACACATACAAAGTACACCAATTTTTTTACATGAAAACCCAAAGTTGGAGAAAACCACATGATACTTTTTCTTATATGTCTTTAAGAATTACATTCATTGGAAGAACCAACTTCCTTTGTTTTCCAGTTTCAACTTGAAGGAGGCTCCAACCCCATGGTTTCTCAGGCTACAACCTGAGGGAAGCTCCAACTCCCCAATTCTCTAGCTACAACCAGAAGGAGGCTACAACCCCCTATGTTCTACGGATAAAAATGGAAGGTGGCTACAACCACCTATCCTTTCCTCGTCCAAACTCCTTGACGTAGAAGTAGAATTATGTAACCAATGTCACACTGTCATTGTGATATATATTGTTGTAAACTTGTACCAATCAACCTGTAACAACCTGTACCAATAACCTGTGCCAACATGTACCATACATCAACCTTTACCTCAACCTATACCATAAAAAATGCATCAACCATGCACCAAACCTGTACCTCAACATGTACAATCAATGAGTGCATCAACCATGCACCAAGTATGTACCAATCATGCATCAAATATACATAAATTATGACTCATCAAGATGTACCAACATCATCAACTATACACCTCATGTATGTGCCAACTCATCAACTATTTGTCTCAAACATGTACCCAACATGTACCTCAACCAAAAGCCCTCATCAATTTCATCATCCAAATATCATTTGTAACTTTGTAATAGACCTAGTGTATATGATCACATACCTGCAAACCTTCCTTAACTTTAACAACAAGAGACTAACATTTTCATCAAACTTTACTTTAGTCTCACATGACTAATTTTGGATTAGTCAAAAAACCTAACTTGAAATAATCATAACTATGTACCTGTAATGAATAAATATCTGAAAATAATACACAGTGTTCTTCAGTGTCTTTTATGCAATTCCTCCAGGTTTCACTTCTTGGAACCTCTCTGAAAAGAAGTTATCGTAAAAATTGCATACCTTATTGAATTCTGGTTTATTCTAGAGAGCGAACTTGTAGAGTGTGCCCCGCACAGAATAATTCTTGTATGGATCTAAAATTTGTACAAAGAATACTAAATAATGTACTCTAACCAATACATTTAGTCTTACTAAATTTGGATCTGTTATGAATAAGTTATGGTGTTTTTAATTGAAAAACCTGTTTTAGACTAGTTTCAAGACTAGCCATGAACCCTAGTTTCCACAAAGTGTAACTCCAAAAATACAATGACCCACAAGCTGACATTTTTATCACAGCTACTTGTATATGTTTCCTCAATTTCCTCCCAATTTCACAATCTAAATCATTCTAGAAAAACCTTTATTGCAAAAATGGTGAGATGACCTGTAAATAACATACCTTCGAAAGCATCATCAAAAGAATTTATCCTCCCTTAAATTTCATCCTTCTTTACTTCACCTTCCCTCTGTGATTAAAAATGAGAGACTCGTGCCTCTTATTTGTACTTTCATGTAGCTTCCTCAAGGGGTTACCTTCTAACCATCTTAACCCACTTTCCTTATTTTAGGGATAACCTACTTCTAACCACTTGTCCACTTAGTAATTTCTCCATTAATTTTATTATTTAAATAATTTATTTTGTATCTACTTTGACTTATAGTACACTCATCACTTCACTTTATTATTTAAATTACCTTCTAATCATCTTAACCCACTTTCCTTATTTTAGGGCTAACCCACTTCTAACCACTTGTGCACTTAGTAATTTCTCTATTAACTTTATTATTTAAACAATTTTTTGTATCCAATTTGACTTATAGTACACTCATCACTTCACTTTATTATTTAAATAATTTCTTATTTTCAACCAATTTGACTACTTCGACCTTTTGGGGCTTCTAGATGACTCATGAGGGTTCTCGAACTTCACATGGCCATAACTCTCTAACTGTGAGGAGTTATGTGGTGTTCCACATACCACCGAAAACATAATGACATGTAGTATCTATCTAGAATAGTCTTACCTGCAAATACATAAAAACTCATACCATTATCCATCAAACAAACTTGGGTCCATTACCCAAACCATTGTGCTACCGAAATTTCTTCAAGGGTTGACATCAATGACAACCAACCCAATTAATCAACATAAACATGGGAAATAGATAAGATATGAAACTTTATTTCACAAGATTTCAAGTTATGACCAATCAAAAGTTAATCGAGATCATTCAATTTCACTACCTCATTCATCCAATCCACAACTAATTTGGAGTCTCTAAACACTTGTAATGTATGGAAAATCCATTTTAGTGCACATTTAAGGAGTTCAAGAAGTGATTGTGAATCTCCTTTTTTATTTGTACCATGAATTAGATTATTCTTTCTGGTGATAAAATGAAGATGTTAAAAAGAAAGCATGAGACCAATGCCACATGTCCCACTCTCTCCGTGGAACATACCATCAAAATAACTCCACGCGATGGATTAGCTTATTGGTGTCACTTTTACATCTTTACTCTTGATCCCTTTCGACAAAAATTTAATATTTGATAGCATAGCTGGCATTTGCTGTGAAATTTTGAAAGAGGGAATCATATTACTTTCGAAAATCCCCAAATTTCGTGCAATCTAAATGAACAAACATACCAGTATAGGAAAATGATGCAAGGGTTTCATGGAAGGATTCTAGAAATGTTTGTTTAAACAATCAAAGAGAGATTAGTTTTGCTAGAGAGGGGACTTATCCAAAACCTAATCAAATTTTTTCCAAACTTGTATTGTGAAAATACACATTAAGAATGAATGTGAACTTGTTTCATTCAATTTTTTACTTATATATCAAAAAACATGCCCTTGTTTCCCTCGTATTTGTAACCGATCTAAAGTGACAACCTTTCCTTGAAGAATGAGCTAGAAGAACGGAATTATCTTTGGAAGTCCTTTTTTTTCCACAATTTAGAATACCACCACATTGAATATTGTGCCTCTTTACACATTTTGTATTGATATCCTAGATAGGATGGGTAGGACCCCCACATTTTTTTTTATTTTTTCACACTAATTCATCGTCATTTTATGAGAGTCGAACATGATCCTTGAGTAATCCTCGAATATAAGTTCACAATTCATTTCACCACTGTACATCCAAATCCATTGCTTCCATTGACTTCCCACCCCATCTTTGAATGCTATTGGGGTAAAATCATGAATCTGGGTAACACTTTTGTGATAATCGGGTCGTAAAATTGCTAATGGCATCATTTCAGTTGAGAAATTTAACTTTTTTACTTCCAAATAATTTAATTTTTGGTTGAAAACTCTTTTCAATCTAAATATTTTTTCAGTTGAACGTTAAATCTAGCAATGCCCTCATAAGTCGTGCCACCAGATACTTGTGTTGGATTTTTTGGTCTGGCAACCATGTTTTTAGTCGAAATAATAGTTAGGACGAAATAATTGTTCGACTGAAATATCTTTTCAACTGAAAACCATTTTTCCCGAAGGATGTTATTACATGTATATGTCATATTTCTCCTTTCACATTTTTGTTTCCTCATTGTCCTCAAATTATTTTCTTGTCATATCTTATCATTCCCACCAAAGATTTTGACTATCATACCTGCCACCTTCATACCCGCGATACCACGACACCTGCCATTCTTTGTCTCTGTTAGTTAATTTGCATTGGAAGTGGTACTGTACGAATGATGAGCACCCAAGTGTCATGAACAACACCCGAGGAACGAGGAACACCAATTTCAGGTAAATTTCAGGAACAACTCATTTTTTTTTTTCAATAAGAAATTGGTTAAGGGTCAAATATATTCCGATCATAATCTTCATAACATTGATCCTCATGAAAATCAAATTCATCTGCATCATCCTTTGTTGATCCTTGTGCATTCCTTTTCTACATGTTAAGATAATTTTCCTAGCTACTATAGCCAAATAAATTTGCAAAAAGTAGTTCTTTTCTACCAGAGTAACTCATGCAGCCTAGCAAAAATTGTTCACATGTCTACGAGCATCTAGGTTTTCAAACCCATTTAATACAACATTAAACTTCTTAAAAAAAACCTACACCAAACTTAGGATCCTTGATATTGACATCGTATGCAGAAATGTTAATATGAAGTCTGAATTTCAAGGCAGCCTCTCACACCAGACTATATTTTTATTGCCCAACATACCATATATGAAATAGAAATTATCAAAGAAACCTCTTGTGTCACACTATCTTTTCATTTCCCAATGTTACTTTTATGAAATTGAAGTTTCTTGTTTAAATTTATAAATTCAATTATATCCATGTCTACTTTTAATGGTAGTATTGCTTGCAAGATAATATACATCAAATATAATAGAATTAGATCCTATAAATAATATTCCTTTGGAAACACCTGAAAATTTATCAAAATTACAAGCTATAGATAGACTCACTCCTCCAAATGACAATCAACATGTTCCAAGCCAATTATTAGCAATGTCATGCAAGTTGAAAAATGGTAATTCTTTAAAGGATCTGAGAGGTTCTTTAGTAATCCTTTTTGAAAAAATATCGTACTAAAAGTAAACCTCTCCTTCCATTGCAATAAATCATGTATTTCGATCATGAATTCTCACTTAGATTGAGCATGAACCTGTTGCTACCCAGTGAGAATGGTGGTTATTTTTCCTAAAGATTTTATTGTGGACCTCTGTCATTGTTACCCGTTTTCTCCATTTCAAGTAGTGTGTTTCCTAGGAGACATATTTTATGTTTCATTTCAAGTCCTAGAATTTATATAATGACTTTCTAGCATATATTGGTTTTCCTAGTGTCAATTTGTTTTGTGTATGTTGTTTTCTTATGGGGTGGTGATGCAACCATGTTTTTCCTTGGTTTGTTCATATGTCAAGTATTTCCTTTGGTGTGCTTCTCATCCTTATAATTTATCGAGTCACAATATTGGCATATTCTTCTCTTCCATAGTATTTTTCAAAATGTCTATCTGCAAATATCACTTCTAAATTGGTAAGCATTTGTTCTAAATGTGAGGATTCTTTACTTGTTCTTTTGAGTTATGATTGCCAAGGCTCCAAAGAGAATATAGTGGTATTGGTACTAACCTTCTTCTCAACCGCTTAGTATGTTGTTCACAACATTCTTGTAATTCAAATTGATACTTAGGGGGAAAACACATAATTAATACTGGAATGTAAATATCTCAACAATTCAATAATCTTATATATATTTTTTTCCAGTTCAGTGTAATTAATATAATGCTTAGTTTTTCATTATTTCATACAAAATTATGTTAATGATTTTGTTTGGAATTAAAAATATCCATTAAGATTAGCCATAACGTGTATGTTCTTTATTAATTTAATGTATGGATCTATGAAAAATAGACCTTGTCAACATCACAACACCTAAAATTGGAGCTACAATAATGAGAATTATGATTATGTACATTCAATATTATGCATCTTTCATTGCTTTCTTCTCTAATCATTCCCTCCCAAATTTTAGGCATATTTATCTATAACACTCCTTGTTCTAGAAATATTGACATCAATGTGATGATACTTTAAGTGTCAAATATTTGAGAATGATCCTTAGATATCTTTCCCTCTACCTCATTGCAAACCCAAGAACAATGACATATATCATTTTCAAACTTAATTATTGGAGAAATTGTTTTTATTCCTAGGTGGGATTATTAAATAAGATATGGAGAAGGTAACATAATTCATGTTATCCTTATATCTATATGATAGGGATATTTGACTATGTCTCCCTCTTTAGTTAAAATTATATGAACTACTCTGAAAGAGATTGGGTTCATTCATGATCGTGTTTACTTTCAATATATCAATGCTTCTTAGCTTTTGAAACCTTCATGGTACTCCCCCTTTGACTACAACTTTCCCCATAGCTATTTGTTTTCACTTCCAATGAAGTTGGTATATTATGGGAATGAAGGGTCCAGTATGAGAATCAACTTCGTCAACTTCTATTTTTATTGTGATGGGTCTATGCTCCAAGATGTGAAATGAATAATAATTAAAACATCTATGTAGTAGTCTGAGTTAAAATTCATGAAGTCTCATATATATAAAACAATAATTAGCATTTACTATTGGTTAGTAGTGTGAATATCTCCTGCATGTGCAACAATATTTTAGAATTTAAAATTTCCATTTCCCAAAATAATAAAAAAAAATATATATAAAACTATGTGATGTTGAATTGTCTAATCAATACTATTAGGTATCATTTTTTCATCCCATTCACAAAAAAGTCGTGTGACTCGAAGATATAGAATAAGATAGGAAATTAGTAGAAACAAACTTGTAATATATTATTCAAGAATATGTTTTACATAGAGTGGCCTTATTTTTATAGGCTTAATGAATACAAATGGTAACAACACACTTTCACTATGTCTCCCTCTTTATTTAATATTATATGAACTACTATTGATATTGTGAGAAAATCATTCCTCCATTCCTCCTTTCTTTGAAGAAGAAAATTGACACTTTTTTATGAGGTCATAATTACAATAAACATCGAAATAGATGAGCACTCGAAAAAGGTTCAATCAAGTTCCTCTCTTTTGAAAGTGGAGATCACTTCCTTGTATACCTTCCTCCATGAGTATCTCAATGTATTCACCTCAAAATATGAGGATGTCAAAGGAATGGATCTCTCTATTCTCATCCATAACATTGCGACCTATGATAATGCTACCTTGATTGGCCAACATTAGTGTGTAATGAATCATAAGACCACCAAACATGTCAAATTCAATATCCACAAGATATGTGGGGTTTCATTCATGGAATCAAGTATTTTTAATTTGATCTCCAACATAGTGCCTCTCATGAAAGTTTGATCAGTAAGATACAAACATATATCATATTTTCATTTTTATGTCTCAATAGAGGCCCCTTGAAGAGAAACAATTGTGCATTATATCATGAGTTCGACTACCAAATTTTGTTTCCAAAACATAAGACATATTTTATTCGGTTCCCCATCTATCATAAAACACACACCATTATTGGCTCAAGCCACAGAACGTAACCATTAATGATGGAAATTTAGTACAATATGTAAGAAGTGATTATATATATATATATATATATATATTGGATTACATTCATCCTTTCTTTACAAGACTTGAAACATATAAAATAATTATTAAATCTAAATAGTTCAATGATTTTCCTTCTAGGAATGGAAGGATGGAGATCATTATAGGAAAAATGTCTCGGAGATGAACACATACATTTTATACCAGTACCTTAAGAGAACCAGGAAGACCATTTCTAAATAAAAACTAGAGAAAACCAGTTACATCAATGGCAACTTATTCACAACTTTAGTTTTATTTTCATGCAGGAATCTCAAAGAAGCGTACATTAAGGGGAAAACTAATGTAAATATCTATATATTTTGTAGCCTTTATTCATACTTATAGAAGGAGTATTTTGAATAAGTCATGTCGATTAATAAATGGAAAGAAGACCAGTTGCACAAGCAAGAACATGATCGATATTGCCAAGAACCAAGATATTGAAAAAATTGTAAAATATAATATTGGAAAAAGGTTTTATTTATGATGGTAGAAGTGTGGCTTCACATCCAATTTCAATGTTTTATTTGAAACTAATGTTATTGGGTTTCACATCATATCAATTACCATAACAACTCGTATAGGTGTGACTTACGAATTCATGGGAAGTGTCATTAAGAGACCTTTTACATCTACTCACAACCTTGACGAAACAAATTCATGTCTAAAACCTCCAATTTAAATGTTTTTTTTTTAAACTAATGTGCTTAGCTCAACACCATACTAATTACCATAGAAACAGACACATGATAAATCTCGGAAGTGTAATTACGAGGCCTTTTACAACTATCTAGAACATTGAAGTGATAGATTCCTACCTAAAACCTCCCAATTGTGAGAAGTTCCAAGCAAGAATCTATCACTTCAAGATATCAGGCAGGTCTTTATGGCACTTCCCCAGTACAATGCTACTAGAACATGCTCTAGAAAAAGTATTGCATGCAAGAAAAAAAACTCAAACACTATTTTTTCTTGTCAAATTTGGTCCTAAATCGAGTTAGAGCTATGCTAAAATATAGAGTTCCTCCAATGTAATGGAAAATTTTCCCCTGGGGTTTTGGTAAATTTTAAGACACCTAGACATGCCTGGAATTCCAAATTTACTCTATCCATCAAGTGAAAATTTTATGATATCCATTTGTTTTTCATTCTTATCATTTTATGTTTTATGGAGATTCATAAGTGTCAAATTATTTTCTATTGTTATATGTGAAATTCATGAATGTCAAATTATTTTATGTTGTCTGTGAGAAATTCAACCTTTCCACTAGATATTTTACGAAGGTGGTTTTGAATAATTCAGAGAAACTATTTTGTGGTTGGAATCTATAGCGACTTGAGTATGACGTTGGAGGCGGCAGTGAGAATCTAAATTCTCATACAAACATGCTTATAGTGTTCGAATTAGAACATACTAGGTAAGTTAAATATTGGTGGTTTGCAGTGAGATTCTAAATTGTCATACAAAACATGATTGCAGTATTCGAATTAGAAAAAAGATGGATAAGTTAAATATTGGTGGTTTGAATTATAACAAAGATAGATAAGTTAAATATTTGTGGTTTGAATTGAAACAAAGATGGATAAGTTAAGTATTGGGGGTTTCCATATTGAAGATTGTTCCATATGCAGTAGTTTTTTATTTTTCAAACACAGTTGTTTGTATCTCCTGCAAATATTTTACATAATAGTATGTTGACTTTCCAGGTTCAGGGATAGAGCTCCAACCATTTTTTTATAAGGGCAGGGTATAAATCATGAGTATCATCTTTGAAATCACTATGATTAGTGGGTAGGGACTCAAATATTGTAAGGTAGCTAGAGAGGTAGTAGGGGGGCCCAGAGAGCCCATAGTGATAATTGTAGAGGTCATTCAATGTAAGGTGGACTAGGTCCACTATATTATTAAATAAGGCCCACTATGATAGTTAGATATAATAAATGGGTAATTAGATATAATAAATGTAAGAGAACTTCTTAGAAGGTTCTACTTGTAGAAGATTGCTCCTCTAGAATGTTCTTAGGTGTTAAGAACCAAAGACTGAATACAAAAGAACCACAATAGATATACAAGAGAAATATGAAAAATCTACTTTATTACCATCAAACCCTTGAGGTAGGGCAACACCATACAATGGATCCTATTATGGAAGGGATCCTCTCCTGTTCACTTGCCTCTTCGAGGGGGCATCCTCCTAATGAGCTTCAGCTCCAAACACAATACTTCTCTTCATGTCTTATACATTTATTGAACCCCTTTATATAGTGCTACCATCACCTAATGTTAAGAACCAAATACCTGAATACAAAATATCACAATAGATCCAAAGATATCTGAATACAATCACCACACAAGATATATGAAACCATATAGAAAACCACAAATATGCATATGGAGAATATAGCTCAACTATTTAGTTACTTTATTTTCTACTAAGTAAATGTAAAGGTGTTACAGGTGAATCCCCCTATGGACAATTGAATTCCCTCTTGGTCTCTAGACTCCTAAAACCAAGACATAAAGGGTGTTATCATTGGTCACTAACATCCTTTTATATCTAATTAAGCTAATGCATGAAGAGGAAGAAGAAAAGTGTACCTTTTTAATGGCATTTGTCCTCACACATTCCAAGTTGAGATTCGATCCTAAGCTTCTCAATAAGTCCTATAGAACAAACAAATATACAACAAACTTCCTATTCTACTGAGATTAGCTCAAAAACAGATCTATCTACTAGAGACAAGTTCATGTGGAACAAACAGAAACTTGAAAGAAACAAGCCAATCATACATGTATATTAATGAGAACAAATGAAGAGTACTTACAGACATTTGATGAAAGTGCAACAACTTCTTCCATCTCTCTTTGTTCAACCTTTTCTCAAGTAATCCACATTGATTGTTCTCCAATATCCTACCTTCTTATGACATCATAAGTTAGGTATAATTCTCAATATCCATATATGTTTTCACCATGAGGAGGCCTCCTTATATAGGCTTTGAGAGGCCCAACCACTTGAGAGATCCTTGGGATAAGTTGAGGATTGTTCTCCTTTAGTTGTGGATCTTCCCTAAAATCATGCCTTGACCTCTGATTTGAATCCAACCACCTTCAGAGATTGAGGGGATTCTTCCCTCATTTATCTCAACAAATGAAATTTCACTCAGGAAGGGTAGCGCTCCCCCAAAATGTGGCACCGAGCATTGCAACGCTCCCCCCGAGGAGGTCAGGGAGTGATGGCGCTCCTTGACAGTGTATAGGGGAGCGTTGCCTTACAAAAATCACTTTTAAGAGGCTTGCTCCATGGCAAAATACTTGTACTCCTTGTCAATTGATTTCTCCTCTTCAAAACTAGTCTTTGAGGTGTCTTAAGTGTCCTTATGACGTCGTTAGAGAGACGACATAGGCAAGATAACAGTATGATGTTTGTGACACTTGCAATACTTGTGAAAAATATGCGACACTTGCGACATTTGTAACAATGACACTAGCCATCATTGCAATGAGTGATTTTGATGTGTAACAGATTGTCCCCCAAAGTGAGAAGTTAGAAGACGATGATGACTGAAGTAGTTTGTAAACTTTTTCGAGCAAGGTTATGGACTTAGAGAAGCTGGAAAAAGATGCACACATCCATCAAACAAATATTATGACATGTTTCAAACCCAAGGCAGGCATACCTATGCTTGAGTGATAAAGACTTTTTAAGGTATGGCCGCCATAGAATAGACTACGAATCCATAATTATAATGACAAAAAGGTATAGCCACTGAAGATACAATGTGGATCTATATTCCCATGACATGAACTGATTGTAGCCACGAAAAATACACAATGGATCTACAAGATGACAAGACATAGCCATGGACCAATACAAAGTGGATCTATGTGACAGTATATGTGTCAACATTAAAAAGAAACTCCATTACAACCAAAAAAAAGTACATATAAGAATGATGACTCAACCCAGGGTCTTCTTAGCAATTACGATGTAGTACAAATCTAACCATGTGAATAGATGTCCTGATGTCAAACATGGAAGAAACCACTTGATTACCGGTCAATAAGGTAAATCGTTAACAAGCACGAGGGAAATCACCATTGATGTCAATGATTCCCAAGGTACTCTAGTACATTCCAAAGAATGTGAATGAATGAGATGAATTCGAACATCCATGGAATCATTCGATCAGGGGTAAATGATGTAAACCCACTATCAGAAGCGAGGAGGCTTGCCATTGAGGCATGCAGGTCCCAAGGTACTAATTGGTTTCTAAGTCAAGTTCCTGGATAATGTGTTGAATTCGACAGGAATAGACTCGTCGCAGGAGGGCCTTGATGTATCCCTCATCAATGACACGAAACTAACACAAATATGTAAATTGGTAGATCAAATGAACATGGACTGACACGGGTATTGAAATAGGAAATTTGTGATGGTTGACTCTCGAGGCAGATACTTCCCTTGCACACTGAGGCACAACAGCAGAAACATCAGATGGACCAAAACATGATGATGCAATGGATACGGTGACTTTCATTGGATCACCCAAACGAGTAAGAAAACTCAGAGGATTGGTTTAGTGCAGAGGTTCAGCAGGTTAAAATGCGTGCAAAGATAAAATGTCGTGTTCAAGGGAAACTATAAGAGTTACTGGCAATGTTCTAAAAAATGGCTTGGATTGCTTCCTTCAATTTTTCCCCCATCCAAATAGACGAGAACCTCTTTTTAATTTAACAAGCTCGAATAGGGTAACACATGCTCGATATAACTTACCTTCAGTAAGTCCCTCTTCCTTTGTTTAACAAACTGGAAGAAGTAAGGGTTCGGTCCCATATGAGCCCTTCAATGTATGATTGTTTAACGAGTCCAGAGAAGGTAAAGTCAGTGGTTTTTCATATTTAGAGAGTCTGAAAATGACTTAAATATGACTCCATTGTTGTCCTTTTTCATAATGTTAGTCTCACGAGGCCAAAAAAGAGATAAATTATCACTTGAAGGATACCCTTTCAAACCTTTTAATGAGTTGGAAAGGAAGCAAGATCACTCAACAATATTTTCATGTTTAGAGAGTCTGAAAAGATTTTAAAGGAGAATCCAGGGGATTCCTTTTTTGTGTATGCATGCGAGTCTGAAAAAGAGATAGAAGTTTACTCAGTTTCATTCTCATGTTTTTTCGAGCGTGAGAAGGAACATAGGCCATGCTCATTATTGGTTTCATTTTTTACACAAGCTTGAAACAAAATTAAACTATGCTAGTAAATTCCCAACATAATTTCCAAAGGTTGGGATACCCATGGATGGTTGGTACTCTGCCCCCAACCTAGAAAGCTAGCGGCTTAACTCCAGAATGATAATCAAAGTCTGGAGGCATGCCCCCCCAAGATTCAATTCATTCACCAACTTTGA
Source organism: Picea engelmannii (assembly GCA_009831015.1). Lineage (NCBI taxonomy): Eukaryota > Viridiplantae > Streptophyta > Pinopsida > Pinales > Pinaceae > Picea > Picea engelmannii. The sequence continues at coordinate 153,088 of ML777126.1, forward strand.
GGTTGTCACAAATTTATGTGCTAGATGGAGACAAAGGATACAAGTGGATGAAATGAAGGTTCAAAAAATGAGACCTAACGAAAAACTCGACTTGACATCTACGAGATCTAGTGAAAGACTTGACCTGACAAGAGAGGTGACTGTTTAATTTTTTAATGATCTTGACACAAGAAAATATCTATGCTCAAGGCTCTAGGTTGAATCCCTAGATCTTTGTTTCATTTTTTAATGAGCTTGCGACAGAGAGGAAAAACAATGCTCGTAACCTCTGTTTCATTTTTCAGCGAGATTTCCACAGAGAAGAAAAACTATGCTTGTGGACTCTTCTTGATCATGGCTTCCAAGAGGATAATGCTCTGGAAGGACACCATGTCAAGGGACAAAATTTGGTCATGGATTCCAAGAGATATTCACTGGATGGAAGAAGAATTATCTGGAAGGAACACATGTCGAGGGTCAAGTCAGGGGTAAGGATATTAGGCTCCAATAGCCCTACCTAAGATATCACCATGTCAACTACTAGATATAATTCATCGGAAGTTGAATTCATGGAAGACAACGACACATAATTGACCTGTGGCAGGGGTGATAGCAACTACATATAAGAACTGCTTAGGGAGGTCATGGGGTTGATGGTCAAGTCAGGGCCAATAGACGAAAGTTGATCAATAGTCACCATTCTTCCATCGTGAGGGAAATATATCACAGGAAAGAGAGTGGATACAATAGCTTTCATGGAATTGACATAATCTCGCCCAAGGAGTAAATCGAAATCCAAGGGGTCCTGGACTACCATAACATCAATAAAGACAAGTTTCCCTCCCAAATTTATGGGAAAATGGGGAAGAATCCATAAAGGGTGATTGGTTATTATATTAAAAGAAAACATAGTTTGGGTAACTGGAACAAGCTAAGGATAACCCAAATCTTGCCAATCAATAGAGGAAAAAATACTAACGGACGAACCTTCATCTATCAGTGAATGAGGAACGTTCCAACCACAAACCTGTATTGTAATATTGAAAGGAATGTAAGAGGGAAAACGAGGTCCATTTAGGACACCCCAATTAAAAATGGTGGCCTCATTACTTGGAGGGGGTTTTGTGGAAGGAGGAATGACCCCAACATGGTAGATTCTGTATCAACAAGAAAAACATGGGCATAATCAGGTTTACTCTCCAGCGAGAGAGTAGGATTGATTGATAATGACATCAAATTGACCACTTGGGTTTCATTCTCCAAGGATAGAATGGGGTCGACAGGTGGAAAATTATTGATCGCCTGGGTTTCACTCTCTAACGGGAGAGTGAGATCAACCAAAGATGGGATTGGATCAACTACTTTGTCAACTGGTTCAACTGAGGACATGAACAGATTGACGACATGATCAACTTGACTGACCGATGAAGGGACCAGTGAAACCACTTTGGCACTCGTCAGAGGAGGAGTAGGATTGACCACATTGGAACTCTTCAGATGAAGTGTGGGACTAACCAATGATAGGACTGGATCAATCACTTGGGTTTCACTTTTCAGATGAAAAGTGGGGCTGATCGATGATGGAACTGGATTAACTACTTGGGTTAGTTGTTCAACCGAGGATGAAACTAAATTGACCACTTGATCAACCAGACTGATCGGGGATAGAATCAGATTAACCATTAAATCAACTAACGATGGGTTGGGGTAAATCTTATGATAACCAATTTGAAGTTGAATCTTTTCCAAAAGAGAATAAGCCTCACCCATACGAGGACAAAGGTGAAAATAATGATCACCTTTTCATAACATGCAAGGAAACTGGATTGTCGTCTTCTTCTTAACAGCCTTAACATCACTAGTTGACGAGGCATCAACAACATGTAGATCAGGGGCTGATGACGTGGACAACCACATTTCTATGACCTTGGGAAGACAAGCGCAATCCCTCCAAAATTGGTCACCCTTACAAAGACTACAAGGGAATTTGGGTTTCATATTCTTCATTTTAATCTTGTCAACCTCATCAACACTCCCAGTACAATTAATAGTAGTTGGTTTCTTGGATCCAACATCTTATGTAGTTGAAGGCTTGGTCCTTTCCTGGTTCTTCTTCTTCTCTTTCTGTTTCTTCTTCTTCTTATCAATCTGGCTACTCGCTTGAGAGATTTCACTAGGAGAAGAAGAATAAGTGAAAGGAGACTTGACGGGTGAAGAAGGAGAAAGGTCGACATGAGATTGATGTGTGGGTGGTTTTCTTACATTTGAAGAACATGCATTCGAGATCACCGAAGTGGAAAACAACCATACTGGTAACCCAATTGTGAGACCTGGAAGGCTCAAAGTAGCGATGTAAGGAGGACCAATGTTTTCGTAAGAAGGAAAAACAAAGGGTTCCTCTGGAAAAGGGGTTCCTTCATTGGTCATTCCGAGAACTAATGCCATAAAAATAAATATCCACCCTAGATTCTACTAGGGAGAATAAACAACACATGCTAAAAATCTAGTAAGCAAGCAAGCAAACGAAACCTTCTCACAATGAGCACACTAGTTGGTGATGAAATCCAACATCGTGGGAACAAAGTAAGAAGGGGATGAGATAGAGCGGGTGGAAGAGTTATGTTGACAACCTTCTTAAAGGACTTACACCCTGGTGCAAGCTCCCACACATAAACGTGGGTATACACTCCAAGGAGCCCAAGTGAGTTTGGAAAATGTCGATTCCAGGTACCATGAAGACTCGCCCCTCCACAGTCACCTTGTGTAAAGACCCTAAAGAGCTAGGCTACTAAGGTTACCAACTTTAAGAGTAATGCCTGGGGAAACAGTCGACAGTTTGATCCACGCACAAGGGCAGGGTATCTAGCTCGAAATCAACTTCAAAGGCTTCCACTCATCATTGTGGGTATACCTTCAAGCGACCCCCATAATATGCACAATCTCTACACCAAGACCAACAAAGCAGAATGAGTAACTCTGCTAGTCTCAATGTGACCTCAGTTTTGACCCTTGTGTGAGAAGGGCTCCCCAATACAAAATGTAGCAATTGGATTTCATCACTCCCTAACAAAATATCTTATGTTTGTTTCCAGCTTTGGAAAGTTATCTTTCACAACTATTCCAAAGCCCTACAACTAATCTAATGTAGTTTTTCTACCATAAAATGTAAAAACGTCTAATCAATTTTTAGTTTAGCGCTTGATTTTTAAGGTTGTTGTTACTCAAAGGTGTATGAGAGTGAAAATTGATGATATCATGACTCGATTCAAAAAAAATGCATAAAAGATGATAAGTAGTATTTTATTTCAATGAATTCCTATTTAAGGGAAGGAGAAAGATGTTTTTTTCACTGTCAAACAATAATATGCCATATCCTCAATCAATTTGTTTCTCAATCAAATTCAGTGTAATGCTAAAATATCATAAAATTCCTTTTTAATATCCAAAAACAATCATAAAAAAAGTATCCTTTTCCTTTATGTGTGAATGATAATCAATTTGATGTAAAGCTTCCTATTTCATTTAGACATTAAGATCAACAAGATTCAGACAATTAGAAGCAAGTTTCACACAAACAAAAACAAACCCTCGTTGTGATTAAACAAGAAAGACAAAGATAAGAAAATTTGCAAAAACAAAGACCAAAAGCTCAAAAAAGAAGAAAAAGGATTGGACACGATGACCTCAAAGATCAAATGGAATGGTGCACAGATCTTTGAATTTCCTCACAAAAGTTTCCACTCAGTCAGATAAATGAGAAGAAAACAGTAAGTTGACTCTAAATCGTCAAAGACAAAGAGTGACTTCAAGGTAAGGAAGAAACATGTCAAAATTCCAAAGAAAAAGAGATCAATTCTTAGAAAGTAAAGTGTTTGAAGGCCGAGATAAAGATGAACTGAGATGATAAGACTCTGAGCAGGTTCTAAAAGAAAAAATGAACCTCAGAGAATGAAACCCTAGATGATTTTGCATAGAAAAGGGGAAACACTCTGGTGTAAGGGACACCAGAGCATTCCAACGCTCTGTGTAAACCTAGCAGGGAGCACCAGCACTCTGGTAGCAAGGGCAGGGGAGCGCTAGCCTCTAAAAATTCAAAAAAATGCCTAGAAACTCAAAAAATCAAGTAAACTCAGTCAATCAAGTTGAGTGTGATGAAATCAAGAGCCAATCAACCAGATCTAAGAATCAAATAGATAGCACGGAGAAGGTCAAAAAGCGGGCAAAGGCCAAAACAAGACCTAGGAAAGGAATACAAAATTAGAGATCCTCCCTAGTGGAGTCACTAATTTCTACTACAGGTGAATCCCCATGTGAACAAGTGGATTCCCTCTTGGTCTCTAGACTCCTAAAACCAAGACATAAAGGGTGCTATTATTGGTCACTGACATCCTTTTAGATCTAATTAAGCTAATGTATGAAGAGGAGGAAGAAAAGTGTACCTTTTTAATGGCGGTTGTCCTCGCACAGTCCAAGTTGATTTTCAATCCTAAGATCCTCAATAATTCCTTTAGAACAAACAAAGATACAACAAACTTCCTATTCTACTGATATTAGCTCAAAAACAGATCTATCTACTAGAGAAAAGTTCATGTGGAACAAACACAAACTTGAAAGAAACAAGCCAAGCATACATGTATATTAATGAGAACAAATGAAGAGTACTTACATACCTTTGATGAAGGTGCAACAACTTCTTCTAGATCTCTTTGCCCAACCTTTTCTCAAGTAATCCACACTGATTGTTCTCCAATCTCCTACCTTCTTATGAGATAATAAGTTAGGTATAATTCTCAATCTCCATATATGTTTTCACCATGAGGAGGCCTCCTTATATAGGCTTTGAGAGGCCGAACCACTTGAGAGATCCTTGGGATAAGCTGAGGATTCTTCTCCTCAAGAAGGGTGCGCTCCCTGAAAATGGGGCACAGAGCATTGCAACGCTCCCCCCAAGGAGGTTAGGGAGCATTGGCACTCCTTGACAGTGTATAGGGGAGTGCTTCCTTCCAAAAATCACTTTTAAGAGGCTTTCTCCATGGCAAAATACTTCTACTCCTTGTCAACTGATTTTTCCTCTTCAAAACTAGTCTTTGAGGTGTCTTAAGTGTCCTTATGATGTCATTAGAGAGATGACATATGAAATATAACAATATGATTTTTGTGACACTTGCAACACTTGTGACCAATATGAAAGACTTGAGACATTTGTAACGACGACACTAGCCATCATTGCAATGAGTGATTTTGATGTGTAACAAAAGGGTCATTTTGTAATCTAGGAAAACATAGGGAGTGTTACCAGTGGATCCTTACGTAGACATCATAGAGGTACATCCATACACATAGACATAAGTAGAGACATACACAAGTAATGAAAGCCCAAAGAATAGTCATTTTAATATCTGATAGACACTACAACGCAATAACATTTAACCTCTCACATGAAGCTATCTAATCCTTCATATGATTATATATTTATTCTTATTTCAGGAAGTTGTAACTACTTAACTACCTTGGTTGGTCGGTTAATAGAGACTCTGACTTACTTCTACTTATAACTACGTCATTTGATCGGCATGCTCTATTTCGATCGTCGAGTCTAGTCATCATGGTCGACTAACCCCTACAACAGGTAGGTACTTGACTTAGGAAAATATAGAAGTTCATTGGTACAAATGGATATGTGTATGAAGGAATTATCTCCATGGAGCATCCACAAACTGTGTGTATTTGTCCATCCCTCCTTCAATTAGAGTCATTACCCAATCACATGTTCCCAAGGGTAGGGCATATACTCCCTAAGGAAATAAGAACCAAACCAAAGCGAGAATCAAGAGCTATAGGAAAATCCAATAACCCTTATTATACATTAAAATAATAGATAAATGAAGAAACTAGAACATCTTAAACTATAACCTTTTGAAGCAACCCAACTCACACCCTACTTTTAGATCCTAGCTGTGGTTGAAGAGAAATAACCCATGCTTATTTGTCCATACTTCTTTCAGTTAGAGTCATTACTCACTCACATGTTCCTAAGGGTAGGGGATATACTCCCTAGGGACATAAGAACCATACTAAAAGGAGAAGCAAGCGCTATAGGAAAATCCAATAAACCTTATCATACATGGACATAATAGATAAATAGAGAAAATAGAATGTGTACAACTATAACATTTTGAAATGACCCAAATCAAACTCTAATTTTAGATCCTAGCTATTTTTTAAGAGATATAGCTCCGGGTTGAACCATATTATCGTTAGAAAGCTTAAATAGTGGCAAAAGCATAACTAGTTGGACTTGCACTAGAATATTTAAGGCATGGTAAGTAGTATAGGATAACTAGAGTAGATGGGAAAGAAATAATAACTAGAATACTTAAATATAAAGTGTATCCAAGAATTTTCCAACAATCTAATTATATAGAAGGTGCCCATAGTAGTGAATCTCATCCAAGAAACCTTTATTGGTTGAAGTGTACCACAAATATCATCCATTGTTCTAGTTTACTACAAACAGAGCTTATGAATGTGAATTGAAGAAAGCTTAATCTCTAGGAGATGGGAAATCTTGTTGAGCTTAGAAGTGATAGGAATCTGTACTCGAGAGGGATGGATCAATATTTCTATAGATCTTGGTAGGAGGTGATCTAATCATGTCATCATAGATTATTAATAAGTGTCGTTACATAATTTCATTATTAGGTTTTGGCGATAGGTAGACCGTGGGAAGTTGATGGCCTAATAATTAGTAAATCTCACTATGGGGAAAGGCTTATCAATCGACATTTCAATTGTTGGGTAGTGACAACACATACCTTTCAGTTATAATTTGTTCTTGCAGTCTATATTGGAGGTTTCTCAAGCCTTTGGCTTCCCATATCCCTGAAAATGCTTCGAATTTTATGTTTAAATGTAGAATCTCGTGAGGTGTTTTAGGATAATTGTAAATTATTTTCTCCACTAGTTGACAAAAGAATAAAGAAATATCTTCCCCTCTATTCATTTTTTCAACTCCATGAGTTATCATTCCCTTTATTTATTCATTAATTTTTATTTTGCAGGCTCGATTACCACAATTTGTATCATAGTAGTGGTATGTAAGAGTCGAGTGAAGACTTTCCATCCATGAAGAGGGGAAAAGGGGGTGAGAATAGTTTTTTGAAGGCCATATCTAATCCATGACTGTTTGTTGATAGTCCTGATCCTACCTCGGTCCACACACGTAGAGAAAATTGATGTGATCTATGAGTTATAGATTTTTCTCGCAATGGATGTAGAGGTGGATGTGAAGTGAGGTTGTGAATGAATGGCTAGAGCGTGTTAAACAATAAAGTATTTAAAAGTGAAAGAACCCCACTGATGAATCCGCATATATAAGTATAAGGAGGTGGAGAAAGTGGCCACACAGACACTAAGGAAATGTGTTGGAACCATGGAGGGGGAGGGGGGATAAATATTTTCCAAGATTTTATTTTTTCGAGAAGGGATAAAATTATTAATGCAAGGTTAGAGGTAGATAAAATCAATGGAAAGAACAAATTCAAGTTGTGGAAGCTGAAGGTGTGAAATTTGTTAGTGCAACAAGGATTTCACAAAGCATTGGATGGCAAGAGAAATAATCCAATGGGTATGAGGAATGATGATTGGGAATATATCTATTCAAGGGATCTCAACACCATTCAACTATGTTTGGAAGACGATGTCCTCTTCAATATCGTTGGAGAGGAAACAACAACAATCCTATGGAATAGAATGGAGAATCTCTATATGAAAAAATCCTTGACCAACTGAATCTACTTGAAGATGTAACTATAATGGTTGAAAAAAGGTATGAAATTGTTTACCATTTAAATGTATTTAATACTATGATATGTCATTCAACTAGTATGGATGTAAAAATCGATGAGGAATAAGAGGTAGTGACATTGGTGTGTTCATTTCCAGAGTCTTGGAATCATTTAGTCACTTCCATTAGCTTTAGTACAACTGTTACACTTGAATATAACTCTGTTGTGGGATATTTTTATCTAAGGAGGTGAGGAGGAAATCCAATATAGAAACCTCCACACCAGAAGAAATGGTGGCTAGAGGTCAATCCATAGAAAGAGGGGAGAAATATAGAGGTACCTCCAAATTTAAGTCAAAGGGAAATAAGAGTAAGCTAAAATTTTAGTACTGCAATAAATCAAGGCATCTCAAGAAAGATTATTGGAAGATACAAGCATCCAAGGAAGACTCCGGTAAGGGAAAAAATCAAGTTGAGGCAAGTTTAGGTATGGTTGATGAAGTTTTATTCATTTGTAATGTATCACAATATCATGAATAATGGTTACTATATTATAATGGTTGACATCACATGTGTCCACATAGGAGTTGTTTTCCCTCTTATCATGTTGTTGATGGTGGTATTGTTCTCATGAGAAAAAGTGTTTCTTGTAATAATGTTCGGGTTCATGGAATTATAATCAAAATGCTTGATGATATTGTTAGAGCACTGGTAGAGGTTAGACATGCACCTGAACTTAAAAATAATTTTAGTTTTTTGGGAGTTTTGGATTCTGTAGGTTATAGGTTTCTAGGTCAAGGTGGAGAATTGAAAGTGTCCAAGGCAATATTGGTGGTTATGAAAGCTACAAATATTGGAAACCTTTAAAAATTGGAAGGAAGCACTCAAGTGAATGAAGAGTAAGCTAAAATTTTGGTACTGCAATAAATCAGGGCATCTCAAGAAATATTGTTGTAAGAGACAATAATCCAAGGAAGACCTGATAAGGAAGAAAATCAAGTTGAGGAAAGTTTAGGTATGATTGATGAAGTTTTATTCATTTGTAATGTCTCACGATATCATGAAGAATGGTTACTAGATTTTGGTACTTGACATGACATGTGTCCACATAGGAGTTGTTTTTCCTCTTATCAAGTTGACGGTGGTATTTCTCTCATAGGAAACAATCTTCCTTGAAAGAATGTTGGGGTTCAAAGAATTAAAATTTATATTTTTTGATGGTATTGTTAAAACATTGATAGAGGTTAGACATGTACCTGAAGTTAAGATAATTTAATTCTTTGGGAGTTTTGGATTTTGGAGGTTATAGGTTTATAGGTCAAGGTGGAGCATTGGAAGTGTCCAAGGGAATCTTGGTGGTTATGAAGGATACAAAGATCAAAAACCTTTACAAATTGGAACTAAGAACTCAAGTAAATGAAGCAGTGGTGGCATACGAGGAAGCAATTGAAAATACTCATTTATGGCATAAACGACTGGGTCATATGAGAGAGAAAGGGATAAAGGTATTGATAAACTACAAGTTACTTCTAGTTTTGAAATTGTTGAATTTGAATTTTCGTAAACATTGTATTTTTGGGAAGCAGTGTAGAAAACAATTTAAACAAGGAAAGCATATAAGTAAATGTGTTCTTAATTATATTCATTAGAATGTGTGGGGGAATACCCTATATTTTCTTTAGGATATTCATCGTATTTTGTAACATTTATAAATAATTACTTTAGAAATATTTTGGTCCATGTTTAAAGAGAAAATTTGGTGTGTTTAATGTATTTAAAAAATTTAGAGTTTTGGTTCAAAAGAGAGCTAACAGGGAAACCAAGTGTTTGAGAACAAATAACAAAGGTGAGTTCACATCCTTGGAATTTGAGAAATATTGCAAGGAAGATGGGATCAGAAAGCATAAAACCACAGTATACACTCCTCAACAAAATGGCCTGGAAGAATGCATGAACGTGACTCTTATAGAGAGAGAAATGAGCATGCTCAGTAATGTTGGTTTGTTGAAAGAGTTGTGGGAAGAAGCAAACACTATTGCTTGCTATTTAGTAAACTAGTCACCATCAATTTTAAAATATTGTAAATTTCTTGAACAGGTATGGATAGTTCACCCTTATGATTACTCAAATTTTAAAATCTTTGGTTATGAAGCTTATTCCCTTATTCCTGAAAATCATCGTTCAAAGTTAGACTCCATATCAAAGAAGTACCTTTTTTCTTCTTATGTTGATGTATTTAAGGGATATAGATTCAGGGATCCTACTACCCACAAAATCATCATTAGCGAAGATGTAGTATTTGATGAATCACCTTTCATAAAATCAGATGTTGTAGAAGTTGAAGTGAAAAAACAAAATGTACCACAACATAAGGAAATTAAGATGGAGACTCATTCATCTAGAGAGACAATAAATCATGAAGAATATTTTAAAGAAGAAGAAGAATTGGATGCATAAAATATATAGGGAAATGTGGAAACACCATAGACAACACCGAGGAGAACTACACTAGACATAAATCCTCCCAAGAGGTATGGATATTATGTTTCATATGTTCCATTGATTACTAATGATGGGGAACCTTCTCGTTATTAGGAAGCAATGAATGATACTGAAAGTGCCAGGAAAATAGAAATGGAAGAAGTAATGGATTCTGTGGAGAAGAAAAAAACATGGGGCCTTGTAGAACTCCCTAAGGGAAAAGTGTGGCTGGGTGCAAGTGGGTATACAAATAGAATAAGGGTGTTGAAGGTAGAATGAAACATACAAGGCTAGATGTATTGCAAAAGGATAATCTCAAATGGAAGGTATTGATTTCCATGAAATATTTTCACCAATTGTTAAGATTGTTTCTACTCATGTTGTGTTAGAACTAGTTGGTTTATTTGATCTTGAGTTGGAGAATTTAGATGTTAAAAACAACTTTCTTACATTGATATTTAGATGAGAAGATATATATGGAACAACCAGAAGGATTTGTTCAATATCACAAGAGAATATTTGTTTGCAATCTCAAGAAGTCACTTCATGGCTTGAATATTTCTCCCAAGAAATTGTACAAGAATTTTGATTCCTTCTTGGTGAAACAAAATTTTACTAGAAGTGAGTATGATCATTGTGCTTACCTTAAAAGTTTCAATGGCATATTCATTATCTTGGTGTTATATTTTAACTATATGCTTGTTGCAAGAAAAAACATGGTTGAGATCAACAAGTTAAAGAGTTAGTTGGATAGGGCTTTTGATATGAAGTATTCAGGAGCAACAAAATGAATTTTGGGCATGGAAATACAGAGAGACAAGAAAAATGGAAAGCTTTGTATATCACAACAAAAGTATGTGGAGAAAATAATCATGAAGTTCGGTATGAATACTGTGAAACCTATGAATGTTCCTTTGGATTCCCATTTTAAGATTTGTTCAAGATTATGTCCTAGTAGTAAAGAAGAAAATAATTATATGTCTCATGTGCCTTATGAAAATGTAGTAGGATGTTTAATGTATCTTATGTTATGTACTAGACCAAATATTTCACATGTAGTTGGTGTTTTCCATAGATACATGGACAATCTAGATAGAAAACATTAGGAAATAATATTGAATGGATGCATCTATATCTAAGAGGCACAATCGATTAGTGCATCACCTTTGATAGTTATAATGATGCAAAATGTGATTATGTTGATTATTATATGGTTATGTTGATTTAGATTTTGTAGGTGATTTGGAAAAGAGGAGCTCTACTTCAGGTTGTGTCTTTAATCTTATAGGAGGTTCCATTAGTTGGATGTATAAGCTTCAAGAAACAATTTCTTTGTTCATTAGTGAGGTAGAATATATCGTTGTATCACATGTATGCAAAGAGGTAATCTATTTAAAGGGTCTTTTGGGTGAGTTTGGAAGAATGCAGGATTATGTGTATATATTATGTGATAGTCAAAGTGTTATACATTTGGCCACCAATCCATCATAGCACAATAAGACTAATCATATTGATGTTAAGTACCTTTTTCTAAGACAATTTATTGATGGGGGTACAGTAGCTCTTAAGAATGTCCATACTCAAGAAAATTGTGCTAGTACTATTAGAGAAGCTCTGGTGGAGTTTGGCTTCTAATATTTTCTTGTAGGAACAATGATGATTGAATTATTTGGGAAATATATCAAGAAATCTGTGTCAAGGTGGATATCGTTGGGTGGAGACAACATACCTTTACATTACCATTCATTCTATTTGTCCTCAAACATCGATATATTTATATCTATTGGATGTTTCTCAATACTTTTGCTTCCCATATCCCTGAAAATCCTTGCAAAATTTATGTTTAATTGTAGAATCATATGAGATTCTTTAGGATACTTATAAAATATTTTCTTCACTACTTTATAGAGAAATAAAGAGATATATTTCCCCTCTATTCATTTTTTTTTTTATGTATTATCATTCCCTTTCTTTGTTCATTAATATTTTTTATAGGCTTGATTATCACATCAATTAGTTATAGTTTTTCTCCCATGCTAGATATTTGAATTAGAATTTACTTCCATTATTCCTAGGATCAAATTTCTCTCTTGGTACTGGAAGCATAATGGGGAGAGTGGACTTAAACAGACATAAAATATTTGAAATTTGTGCGAAAATAAATGACTATTCTACAAAATTTATGATTCTAACTAGTTCAATTCAAATTTCCAATATTACTTGATGATATTCCACCATCAACGTGTCCTCACCCACCAAAGAAAAGAAAACCAAATACTGAATTAAACCCTTGGAAGTTAATAGAGAAGAGAATACCCATGGTCCACTAGACTGAAGCAGACTCGGCACTGAGTAAATCCAACCCTTGGAATTTAACGGATCATAGTAGACCCAACACAGAATGAAACCCAAGGTTTACAAAATGAATAGAAGCCATAGGAGTGGTGCATACCCAACATTTCATAGAGAAGGATTATGGCCTAGGCCCCATGGAAAATTGAGAATGATAAATTCAAATGCAAATGGGATATACATCGATGAGTGTGGGACTATGGGACAAGTTACAACACAATTTCATTTAATCTCATTAATTTATTTAGGGGAATTTTAGTGGCATGGAACCGTCCTTTCCCAACCATGCGTAATCTCATTTATTCCTTCACAAACCTTTGGCGACATGGAACTATCTTTCCCAGTCATAGTATAGCTTGTAGGTACCTACTAGTATTTTTTATGGGTTTACAAATTTGATGCAGGTCATTGTTGACATGTGGATTATGTATCTACATGTCAATTATGGGTTTGTAGAAAAAAGATGTGCTACATCCGATAAAATTCCATACCTACACCAAGATCGTTGAATTTTTGAAAAACCTATCAGAACATGCATGGAACTTTGACTCGCCCAAAACAAAATCTACTAGGACATTTGAGTTTCATGTAGTCGACGCCCCATAAGATGACAAATACATTTGTCTCTGTATTTTTCACCTATGTTATTGCATTTGAGATTGCATGGTTCTATGTAATGAATTAAATACATCAAACTGTCCAGCCTCAAATGCTTTGGAATGAGATAAAACTATGGGAATTAATAATGTTTACCATCAGAAGACTAATGAAATTTAGAAAAATTCCTAAACAAAAAAATTGTGTCAAATAGAGAAATGGAAATTAAAAAATGTAATAAACAAAGCAAATGTGTGAGAGGTAATCAAACAAATAATTATTGAATGAAGTCACCATCTATTGGAAGAGTTTCTACACCTTTTAAATATTTCTTGAATGAAGTCACCATTTGTTGGTGGAGTTTCTACACTTTTTAAAAACCCATAATTTTGGAGTAAATTACATTGGGTGTCACACAGTTGAGTCCTCCAAAGTATCCAGGATTAATGTATGGAAATAAAGGAACCGATGTAATCGATTTAGTTTTATGTTTCTTAACCTCTTGGAATTAGTTTACCATAGTTTACCATGATCAAAGAGGTTTAATTTAACACATAATATTATTTACCAACTATTTGAACAACATTGACAAAATCGATCTAGGTGTATTTTGAAGAGATTGTATGGAGAAAAATGTATACATGGTCCACCCAGAACTTATGTAAACGATCTAGATGTATGTTGAAGAGTTTATTCTAACCATTTTTGTGTTTACAATATTTATAGTGCGGATCTAAGAGGTTTTAATGGAGGACCGTATATTCCAGTTTGTACAATATCTACATAGAAGTCTCCCATGTAAACATTGGCAACGATGTATTAACCATTGAGTTCGATAGGATGAGTATGGAATTGGAGAGATTATACACCCTACAAATCATTAGTGGGATGTTGTATGGTGCAATGATTGACATTGACTGCATCAGTGCATGTTAGTTCATTCCATGATGAAGATAATCTATTCCATGTAGTATATCTCCATTTCCATTTTCATTTCTTTGTTGGCCATGTTATCCCCTAGCCTAGGGATAACTAAGGAGATTATGTCTTGAGGCCCACAGGTCCTATACATGGAGTATCGAGAGCCATATTGACTTGAGCCTGGCCCTGGAGTGCCCATCCTTCTTCTTCAGCACCTCCATTTTGTCAGCAGCAGCAACATCCATCCCATTGGCCAGGTCCTGAAGAAAAAATGGGTCTTTATCCATGAGGTAATGAGTCTGGGTATCATGGTACATGTCACTTTGATTCTAAAAACATTTGAATATGTGCATTTAATTATCTTTTTATCCTTGACGTGTGCTCAGAATTTATTCCTTTTGACTTGTCCATACCTGGGGGGGGTGACAGAATGCCCTAGCAAGTTGGTTCCCTTAGGAGTGCATTGCCACTAGGTGGGTTCATGAAAGGACATCATCCATTCCCACCATACTTATAAATTTTCATCATCTTCCCTCTCATATATCCCCTGCATTGGTTCGGGCATTGGGTTTTCCAAGCTAGTTAAGGGTTGTACCTTGCCTTGTGGGAAGAAGGGGTTAAAGGCCAATATTGTAAAAGAAACTATAAAAAGATGCAAGCCAAAGAAAAAAACCTTCAGATTATTCGCCCAAGGATCCTTGAGAAAGTAGTAAAAATCTTCTCAACAAGAAAAAGGAGGGACCCATAAAATAAATAAACTCAAGACCTAACTAGAGGATAGGGTGTCTCATCACGAGCTAGCCTATTACATCCATGGGAAGGTAGCGGTATGACACTACCATTCAACTGGTCACCACGCCAAGGTATTGACTCTTGGTAGCATAACCAAGAGAAAGGGGGTCTCATCATGAGTCAGTCTTTTCATCTCTTTGAAACACTTTTGGGTAACACTATCACCACTAGTCACCACGTCAAGATAGTGTCCCCCGACTATTCTCTTGAAATAAAAAGAAATAAGATAAAAAGGTAAAAAGGAACTGAATGGGATTTTAAACATTCACATCCATGACAAGGTGAATCTTACCCTCTTCAAAGACACCCATAGGTAAGCCTTGCATTTCCCTGTCCTCACTACACCGATTTTCCTAAACATCCCCATACCATCTCATGCACTTACATGAATTAGATTGGTATTCATCTGGAAACATCCCACATATAAGGACAATTATCCCAATAGGGCATCCTTAAACCCTCTCCAAACCTGGCTTGTAGAATAGCATAACGTCTTTGAGCACTTGTCTGGGAAAGGTGGGTTTTATGCACATGTTTAGATAACTTGATTGTTAGATGTGATTGACATTTCTATGATCCCTGTGACCTATGAGCCCATGGAGGGCATACTTTTTGTTGTCTTAGGACCATGCCCGATGGATAGGTACACATGGGGAGATGATTAGCTTGTACCTCCATAGGGTTAAAATCCCACCAGATGGATGCTGAGACCCCAGCTAGGTGCACACATATACCAGAGGCTTGTACCAAAGAGAGAGGAGGATGTTCCACTAGAGACATCTTGGCAGGCCTTGACCCAGGGGGATATTTCCCTCCCACCATGATGTTGGCCCTTGAAGGCCCTTGACATCATTTAGATCCTTCACGTCACCCAGTTGAGGCATCCATCTTGAGGACGACATTGGTTGGCACATATGGTATTTCCAGAGGGGTTTTGAGCCCCAACGTTTCACTTGGAGGGATAACATTCCAGCAAGAAGGCTAGTGTCACCCTAGGAGGGGCATGATGTCACCCTAAAAATATAAATTTAGGGTTTTATTTGACAAATTTGTGTAAAAATTGGATTTTTCATGTAAACTGGCCATGTCGGCCTTTTTGACCTAATTTTGTAATTAAAGGTCATTTTGATTGTATAAATAAGGGATTTTTCCATTGCATTTTATTAGGATTCTTTCACTCACACAAGTGAGGTCTGAAATTTGTCTCCCTTAGGGTTTATTGGATGAAATTAAGTGGTGTCCAACTCGTAGAGGAGGCTAATTTTGGTATTTTTTGGCATTTTATTGGTGGAAAGTCTTCAACTAGGATATTGTCTAGATTGTTCTTAGTGAATGTAAGTGAATTTATGAAATTCTTATTCACTTTGAATGGTTGTAGTACATTTAGTTTCCATTTCACTAATATTATGAAATTGCTAGCTTAAAACCCTAAGAGATCAAGCAGATGCTATTGTCCTTGTCTTAATAGCTTTTCACCAACTAGATTTTTCTAGAAAGCCTATCCTTTGAAGAATTGTGCTAGAGCTCTAGCATTGTAGCACTCTAGAATTATTTTCTTCATCAAGCCTTTATTTTCTTCAAGCTTAAGCTAAATAAGAAGAAAAATTGCTAGGGCCTAGGGTTACCTACTTCCTACTAGTTGTTTTCCTTCTTGGGTTTGTTGATTGAGGCCTTGGGTTACCAACACCTCAACAATCATCCCTCTTGTCCTTGGCTCACACATTATCATTTGGTTCCTTCAATGTTGCTTCTGCAAAAAGTGAATCCATTAGCCCTAAAGACATTGATCTAGACCTTATATTTGATTGATTGATGAAAACAACCCTTAAATATTTTACCTCAAGTTGTTTAATAACCTTTCCTAACCCTAGATTAGAATAATCTACTAACATTATTGTTGTTGTTACAAAATTAATCTGCATCCAATTATTACAGCAGTAAAAGCTCTTAAAAGCAATTACTAAAGTTGATTTATACATTGCCTCATTAGCTTCTGACAAGTGCTAGCTTATTTCAATTGATAGATTAGCATTTTGGGTCATTTTGAAGCTTATTTAAGGTATTGATTGTGAAGATATAATATTATATACATTTCTATTATAGATTTAAGTTTTCTTCATCTCAAATCAACTTATTTCTTTCATTGACAAATTCCAAGGTTTTATGAAGAACTAACGTCAATTGTACTTGCAAAAACTAGTGTTTTCTTGTTGCTTTGTTCTGGGAAGATCCACTTAAGGATATCATTGCTTCATTTGTTAAAACTTTGGGACTTTTTGATCAGTGTGACTTCTGAGAGGGGATAACTTTTCTTGATACTTCAATGTTTTCCTTCTCAAACCCCCAGGTCATTGGGGACGTCTCCCCTAGGATTTCACCCCTAAATAGAAAGAGGTGTCTTATTAAGTTGACAATCATAGGACAACCTCCTGTTACACCAAAATATTTCCCCTCCTTTAGCCTTTCCCTTTTGGACAAGTACAAATTGTGTGATAACAGGCCAACTAATTTAGAATCCAACCATCACACTATCACCTCATTCACTTCACCATTCAACCACTGTTCCATTACCTCGTACATTAATTGCATTCATGAACATTCAAATCGAGGAGATCCGAGAGATCCATCATTGATAAATATGTGCTGCCTCAATAAATTGTATATTTAATATTCGACCTACCACCTCTAGCTCACAATATTCAATATCCAACCAAACACATTGGTACCCTTCTCAACTTGGAATTTTTGTTGAAGTGAATTTGTGTTGTGAATAAATATTTTTGCGTAGGCAATTCATTTTCGAGAGATATACGAAAATTCGAGCAGGGATTTTGAGCTGACAAGGGTCCCAATGTCTTTAGTTGGAGCTCATATAGTGTGAGTTGGAGGTGGCAAGTGGGATATTAATTATCCAATTTATTCAGCCAGTGTACCTTGATTGATGATGGATCTTCAGGATCTCCTCGATATGAATGTTCATGAATGTAGTTAATGGATAAGGTGATCACATGGTGTAGTGGACAAGGTGATGACATGGTGGTCAGATTCTAAAGTATTTTTTGGGCAAAGAAATGGAAATAGAAGAGAATATCTACAACATGGCATATATAATCTCAATCATGGCATACACTAACATGGAAGGATGCAATTAGTGTCAATCATTACACCATGTAGTGTCCCACTAATGATTTTGATGTTGCATAGTGGATAATATCTCTCGTATGGAATAACTTATGACAATTTGATCTCCAATACAATTGTTCGTAGGGTAAGTGACAAAATCTTTGACATTTTTCATGAAAATGTCAACTGCAATCGAATTTCAGTCAATAATTGAGATCATAGCTCACACACATAATATTAATTGAAAAAGTGTGAAACATTGTTATTATTTGGCTTCACAATCCATTTTTAGAGCCCCAACTTGGCCATACGGTATGAAATCCCTCCTAGACTTGATATATTTTGAAATCCCTCATAATATTAAGAAGGTAATCTATATAAAGAAACATGCCTAGGATTTGGTGGTTTGTAGCACGTATTTTTTCTGCAAACTCGTATTTGACAGGTGGATATGAAATTCACACATTAACAATGATCTGCATCAAATTTGTTAACTCGACAAATCTACATGTAATTGGGTAGGGTACCCATAAAAAATACTAGTTGGTACACATAGGCCATATCTATATACTATTACCTATACCATGGTTGGGAAGGATAGTGTCCAATCCCCAAAGGTTCCTAAAGGAATAAATGAGATTACACACCACTAGGTAGGCATAATGTCGTGTCACTAAAGGTTCACTAAAGAAATTAATGAGAGTAAACAAAATTGTGTTGTAACTTGTCCCATAGTCCCACACGCATCTGTCTATATATGATTTTCATTTGAATTTCTCATTATCCATTTCTCATATGGCATGGGCCATATTCCTTCTCTGAGAAATGTTGGGTCTGCTCCACTCTGTTAACTTCTAAAACCTTTAAGGATTTTGTAAAACCTTTAAGAATTTTGTCCCTAACAATTAGCAAAAACAAAACTCCTTCCTTAGCTAAAATTGTAGCTAGTAATGCTTCCAAAGGTGAAGAATAAGCTACAAAGATATAAGGAGTTCAATGATTCTTAGAAAATTCCTCCATTGACTTTGTAAAATTTTCGAGAAATATGGGAGAGGTTAGTCCTCCAAATAGAGGTTTCATACCTATCAAAGCCCCAATAAAAATCATGCTCCTCAAAAAAGACCCACACCCATTCACCTGCAACTACATTAAAATGAAATAGCCCCAAAATATTGTTGTATAGTTCACCAGGCCAAGCATGCTAAAAAATATTTTCCTAAATTTATGAACACCTTTGAAGGATTCGCCCAAGAGGCCAATGAATCGCAACATGGAATCGTGAAAAGATAAGACCCAAAAACTTCTAAAACTATCATCATATGGGATATGTTACCAACGAAATACACGAAAGGGATCAAGAATAATGAGGAAGAAGAGGAAGCTAAATCAAGTAAAGCTAATTCTATAAAAGGTAAAGGAGACAATCCTTTGAGAAATATAATTTCACAAGACACTACTCCCACTATCGCTCCAAATATTTCAATGTGTAAGATTAATTTTATGTAAGGCAAAAGAGGCAATACTTTGAGAAATAAAATCTGACAAGACACTACTCCCATTATCCCTCCAAATCCTTCAATGAGTAATATTGATTCCTAGAGATCATCTTCAACTTCCACTCCCCCTATAAAAATTAACTATAACATAGTGGATGACATGAAAGGGTTCAAAGATTAAATTTCTCTACACGATTTTTTCAAGATGACCAAAAACATGAATTTCTATTAAAAATATTTAATCATTTGGAAACTAGCAACGAGACCCACGTTAAATCAGTCATAGTTAAAAACTATAGATCAAGACCCCAACTTTTATTTCCACTTTTCAAATATTCAACAACGATGTCCTTAATCTTCTACTCAATTTTGGTATCATGAAAAATTCCATGTTGTACTCCATATGTAAGAAATGGAATGCTAAACCTCTTAGATCCTCATCATAAATCATACAATTCAACAGATCTGGAGTGAGAGTAATGGGATAGCTAAATTATGATTTTATCAATCTATTTTCAAACCCAAGGATACACCAAGTCATTAACATTGTCGTGGTTGACATCATTGAAACTTATGCGATTCTTCTAATTAGGGATTGGTGTGAAAAACCAAAAGGATATCTCACCATGTATTTATCACATCATCCCATATTTGGTTACCTTGAAGGTAATGCCTATACAAATTTAGGTATTTTAGGGGAAACAAATTAAATATGTGCAATCATAAATTTAGAAGGAAAAAATGAACCTATCATACATCTTGAAAACGGGTTATAAACTTATTTTCTAGAGTCACCTTAGATATCTTATGAACATTTGAATGCTTCAATCCTTGCATCGCTTGGTGCAAATGAAAATAAGATAAATAACTTGACTAATTTGCAAAATAACAATAAAGATATCATAGAAGTAGACACTAACCTTTGGAAATTTAGACACTAACTTTTGGAATTTATTATTTGATGGTTCCAAAACAAAAGAGGAAGTAAGAGATTGCTATGTTTTAATTGATCCTCACAAAACTTGTATGATTTATGCCTATGTATTATAATTCAAGTGCAGAAAAAATAAATATGAATATGAAGTCTCAATCTTGGGGTTGAATAAGGCTATCAAGATAAAGGTGAAGCACTTAAAGTCCTATGGTGATGCTAAATTTATTATGAGATATGTATCAAAATTCTATTCAAAACAATTTATCTCGCCTTAAAAACTAACACCAATAGGTATGGGATTTACTTTTCTCATTTGATGTATTCAATATTAAATCCTTACTTATAAAGGGAATTGCAAAAGCTAGATCATTAGTGGTATTGTCTTCTTATCTCACCCAGCTGGAAGAATTACTTGCTAAAAGGATATCATTTGAACTACTTTTCATGCCCATACTATCAGATAATATCTAGAATTAATAGGTGTTCAAAGAATATCAACAAATTTTGCAATTCATGACAAACATGAAAACCTTCATTTATGAAAACATAGATGATGAAGAGAATGTTCAAGCTATGTCTAATTATGATGAAGGAATAATATACTTGAAAATTACAAATATTCTCAATGGATTAATTACTTCACATAATTTGTTTGACCTTATATACCATTCCAATAAACCAACCAATACCAAACCGACACCCCCTCCATGTAGTACCAAATAATTAACCTTGGAATAGATAAAAATACATAACCAATGCAAAGTAACTCCAACAAGAAAGTCACAATAACAAGTCCTCCAAGGAAAGATGTCTACCCTTCTCCTCTCCTCAACAAGTAAAATCTAGTGTTTAATAACAAAACCACAGCTCCAATGTCTCCAAGGGATGAAACCATAACCCTAATATTCAATATTCTCCAAATGATCCAAAAAAACCTATATCCTGTAAGACATGAGAGATAAACTACAAATGAAGATTAACAAGAGAGTGAGATATATTTGTGTGCTCCTCTATTGACATATATAACACAAGATTAATCAAGAATTATAAAAATGGAAGGAATATTTCCCTCCTCTACATGTATCAGAGGTAAATAAATCCAACAAAACATATGTGGGCCTATACCCTTGCAAGAAACCTACAAAACCACAAATATGATCACAAAAGTTAAGAAATACACTCTAGTGGTAAACATGCCAATATCCCAGGTGATATCATACAACATAAAGGATCCAATTCAAGTTTGATCCTTGAGATATGTCCAAGGATCCTCCTACAATCCTCGAATGACTCCAATTCTCTCCTTGAGCCATGTGCTCTAGCAGTTCCCCCTGTTATCTCCCAAATAAAATTTCATTTTATTTAAGTCTTAGGTGGTTAATTGAGTTTTTAGTCTCTTTAGTCATTCAATAAATGTGTTCTTCATTGAGTCCAGTAATCAAGTCTTGATCATGTTAAATGATTTTGGTAAATGACTAAGTGGTCATTAAGGTCATTATCCTAAGTTTTATTGCTAAAGTCAAGTCATATTTTTCTTAAGAGTGAGTAACATGTTGTAAGATCCATTCATGGTCCATAATTACCCATCATTAAACATCAGATCATAACTTGATATTTTATTTGTCATTATTCTCCATGATGACAAGTTGGTAGCGCAAACAACTAGTTTTCCATCATGTGTGCTACCAACTCATAAGAAAGCTCTGTTTTTGCATTTGAAGACTTTTGAAGTGAAAAAGGTATATCAAGAAAGTTTTTCAAGGTTCTTAAATCATCATCAAGTCTTGAGATCGTCTTCTAAATCTATATCTTGCCATCAAAGGAAAACTACTAAGGATTGCAAAGAAACAAAGAATGATTTTGTCCTTAGGGTTTTGGTATGAAACAACCTACAATGAAGATATACATTTTTTTAATTATTTAATGAAGTATGATTTGATTCCAGAGGAAGATGCATATGGCAGAAGCATATAGGAACATTTTTTATTAGTTTTTGTTGAAGATAAAAAAACCCTAGCAAGTGCTAAATACATAAGAAATGCATATCACAAGCATACTCTATTTTTAGAGTTTATTGATCGAATTTGTCAAACAAGGATATATTTACAGTGATAGTATGGAAAATGGTTCTCTTCAAGGTGCAGGGTATTCATCTTCCAAGAAGTAATTCTGGAGGCATTGATTGTTTTTCTAAAGCACCTGGAGTATTACATTTTGGCATAAACCTTTTTTTTAGTAAAATGAAGTATGGGGAATTTTAAATGATTAAGTATGATATATTGCAACACTTAATATGTTATGAAGTCAAATTTCAGATCTTAAAGAATCCTTTTCCAGCATTCATTTCAATTTTTAGTATAATTTTGGACAAAATTGTTGAAAACATGAGTTTGTAGCGCAAAATGTGTTTTTCTTGTGTATTGCGCTACCAAATCTTCAAACTTTCAACATGGATGAGATTTGGTCAAAATTCGACTTGGAAAGAAGATTTTTGGGTCAATGTGGCCACATATATTTGAATATAAGATCATCCCCAATGAAATCATGCAGGTGGTACTTCGTTTCCTCAATGGAAACATTCTAGGGATCAAATCCTAGATTGTAGGAATATGACTAGATTTTGGAAATCTGTGTTTTCCTATTTTAGTCATATTTTTTGGAGATAGGTTATGATGATATGGAATGATATTTTTGGAACATGAGAGTTTTTTCAAAAGAACGAGCTCCTCTTCAAAAACTGCTCTCAGGTTTCCAACACATGTTTGTATTCGAGAGATATAGGTGAATATTTGAGCATCATTTTCCAGAAATTTGACAGTTTATATTTTCCATCCACCTCATAAATTCAAATTTGACTTGGATAAGTAAAGATAGGTGAATAGGTTATGAGATTAATTTATTTTGGATCTAGATGACAATGTAAGCTCTATATAAAGAGGACCAAAGGGAGGATTTGGGGGTTCGAAATTGGAGACTTTGAGAGACTCTTTTTGTATAAGACTTTGATATTGTATATACTAGAATCATAAGTTTCTTTCATTGTTATTGCTTAGATATTTTTTCATCCATCTTTTCTTATACTTATATTGAATGTCATATTCATTTGTTTTGTTTATACAATATCTGATTAATGTCTTTTAATCATTGCATTGGTAGGAAGAAATATAAGTATTCTTCTTTATTATAGTCAACCTTTCATCTATATTTTCAATATACATGATCTTGTTGGTATAGTGAATGTTCTCCATCCATCTGATTTTAGAAAACCATCTAAGCATACCTTTTGAGAAACTTATCTTGTATGGATATGTTTCTGTGTCTTGATTCAGGGAGTTATTGAATGAGTTATTCATTTTTTGATCCATTTTTATATCTTTCATTGAAAATTTGATTAATTTACCAAGCTTACTCAACCTACAGCCTTGAGTGACTCTTGGAGTGATAACAAATTGACGTCATTGTCGGGGAGAGGAGTGTGAAGAAAGCGTCTTTGGGAGAAGACATAGTTCTAGATTTTGATGATAGACAAAGGTTGGGTATTATATTGGTTGTAATATTCTATATGGTGACTCCATGAAGGATGAATTCAGTGGTGACTCCACAATCTTAAAATATCAAAGGAATTTCCCGGTCTTTTGGCTGGGAGGTTTTCACATCTTAAATTTTCTACAATCCCTGGTTGGCCACATTCAATACCTCTTATGGATATTTGGGGAGACTTCCTTCCATGTTTCAAAGAAAGGAAAGAGGATAATCCTTCAGATCACCTCATCAGATTTCATCAATGAATGGCTCAGTTAAATATACATGAGGCAGATGTGCTCATGAAGATGTTTTTCTATTCATTAGAAGGGGATGCTTGTGAATGGTACCGATCCTTACCTCCATCTAGCATATATTCTTTAAAATAATTTCATATAACATTTCATCATCAATGTGAAAGTTATTTTTCTCAGGAACTTATTTTTTAGCATTATTGTGAGGAGTTTCATTCATATATTCAGCATGTTATTTATTATAGTAGTGGGGATTAAAGTGAATATATTAATGAAGATATAGATGAGGATGAAATTATTTCTATTCATATTTCTCAAGAAGAAGATCTTCAACATATAAATGATGATTATATTGATGATTGCATTGTTGAGGATGTTGTAGATGAACATGTTGATTCAAATCTAGATGAGAAGGATGGTAATGATGAGGAAGAAGGTGATGTTATTTCAAATATGTTTCAAAATCATATTGTTGATGATTACATGCATAAATATTCATCTCTTCCATTAGGATTTATTCCTAATGTTCCCATATTTGACAAAAACAGTGATGATGAGGAAGATTTTAAAGTTTATGAAGGATTTTTGACTAATGGAATCTCATCTAGTTTTAATTTTCAACAAGGAAATCATTAGCAATGTAATTATTCTATGGTTGATGATAGTTATGAGTCTGTTGTTCAAAATTCCAATGAAAATCTCCTTAGCTTTGATACATCTTTCAAAGAGATCATTGTTGGGGAGAGTAATCCACAGTTATGTCATGATATATATTTTAAGACTCATCCTTCATTTGATCATTATGGAGACAGTGATGTATAAGATCATGAACATATCTCTTCTTTTCTATCAAAAATTATCAGCAATAATGGGCCAGCACATCATAGTGATGGATCCAAGTCATAGGGATATAGAAAAGGGGAATACATACATGAGCAGTCAATGATTTTGAATCTCTATGATGGTGATCACAGTTTTGAAGATCCTATGGTAGACTTACTTGAGTCTTATCTCTCAGACTCTCTTAAGTTTTCATATTTTATCATATCACTTGTATTTGATAGTGAGTATGATCTTCTGAAAGAGTTTTTATGGTCACTTTTATTCTTTTATTATTATCTTCTAATTAGTGTCATAAAAATAAGTCTTTCAATCATGATTTTACTTGTATGGATTGATTAGAAGCATCATTTCACTTGATCAAAAGGCAATATAGTTGATTAGAGTAGGAATGTGCCATAGGATCTTCAAAACTACTAAGGTTTTGAAGATCACACCAAGTAAGAAACAAAGAAACAAAGAAAGAGCCATAGGATCTTTGCAAAGAAACAAAGAAAGTGTTTTTCCTTAGGGTTTTGGTATGCATCAACCTACAATGAAGATATACTCTTTTTAATTCTTTAGTGATGTATGATTTGATTCCATATGAGGATGCATGTGGTAGCATGATAGAGGAACCTTTTTACCAGTTTGTGTTGAAGATAAAAAACCCTAGAAAGTGCTAAATATATAATAAATGCATATCACAAGCATACTTTGTTTTTAGAGTTTATTGATGGAATTTTTCAAAGAGGGATATGTTTACAATGACAAAATGGAAAATGGTTCTCTTCAGGGTGTAGGTTATTCATCTTCCAAGCAACAATTCCATAGACATTGAGTGTTTTTCTAAATCACTTCTAGTATTACAATTTGGCATAAACCTTTTTTTTGTAAAATGAAGTATGGGGAAGTTTAAATGATTAAGTCTAATATATTGCAACATTTAATATGTTATGAAGTCAAATTTCAGGTCTTAAAGCATCCTTTTCCAGCATTCATTTCATGTTTTATTATAATTTTGGATAAAATTGTTGAAAATAGTCACCTACAGGAGTTTGTAGCACAAACTGTGTTTTTCATGTGTATTGCGCTACCAACTCTTCAAGCTTTCAACATGGATGAGATTTGGTCAAAATTCGACTTGAAAAGAGGATTTTTGGGTCAATATGGCCACATATATTTGAATATAATATCATCCCCCATCAAATAATGTAGGTGGCACTTCGTGTCCCCAATGGAAACATTCAAGGGATCAAATACTAGATTGTAGGAATATGACTAGATTTTGGAAATCTGTGTTTTCTTGTTTTAGTCATCTTTTTTGAAGATAGATTCTGATGCACTGGAAAGTTATTTTTGGAAAGTGAGAGAGTTTGTTTACACTCTCTATATCATTTTCAAAAACCTCTCTTAGTTTTCCAACATGTATTTTTATTCGGGATATATAGGTGAATCTTTGAGCATCATTTTCCAGAAATTTGACAATTTGTATTTTCCATCAAACTCATAAATTCGAATTTGACTTGGATAACTAAAGGTAGGTGAAGAGGTTATGAGATCCATTTATTTTGGATCTAGATGAGCATGTAATATCTATATAAAGAGGACCAAAGGGAGGAGCTGGGGTTTCGAACTTGGAGACTTTGAGAGACTCTTTTTGTACAAGACTTTGATATTATATATACTATAATCATAAGCTGCTTTCATTGTTATTGCTCAGACCTCTGTGCATCCGTCTTTTCTTGTACTTATATTGAATGTCATATTCATTTTTTTTGTTTACACAGTGACTAATTAATGTCTTTTAATCATTGCATTGGTAGGAATAAATATAAGTATTCTTATTTATTATAGTCATCCTTTCATCTATATTTTCAATATACACGATCTTGTTGGTATAGTGAATGTTCTCCATCCATATAATTTAAAAAAACCATATGAAACCATCTGAGCATACCTTTTGACAGAATTATCTTGTCTGGATATGTTTATGTGTCTTGAGTGAGAGATTTATTGAATGCGTTATTCATTTTCTGATCCATTTTTATATATTTCATTGAAAATTTGATTAAGTTACCAAGGTTACTCAACCTACAACATTAAGTGACTCTTGGAGTGATAATACCCCCCTTGTATGAACACTATAAAATCATAGGCTTCCTAAATTCAACCCCATGCCTCCATAAAATAACCCAAGATATTTCATGATATATAGGGATAAATTCCCTCCTTCTGGATATGAGATTTGACTCCTATGTTGGGCATTCTCTGGGAAAGAAATGTCCTCAATGTGGCCAAATTGTATAATGTCACCAAGATATATGAAGACCTATAATTCTCCAAAGAAAAATGTCATGAAAGAATCAAATTTAGGTGAAGAAACCATTAAGTCATAAACCCCCAATGTTAAAATCCATCACAAACCATCTAGTGATGAATCATACACCATGCACCAAAAATATCATGAAGTGCCCCTAACTTAGTGTAAAAACTTTTAGAGTAAATATGAAAGATAACACAATTTTCCATCCAAGAATAGGAAATGTTTTGTGTATTCCACCCCAAGATATTCTATGTGGAAACCATAGTGAAGGAAAATAGTATAAGACACTTAGGTCACTTACCCAACTAGATTACTTTAAAGCTTAGCAAGACTATTTTCCCTAGAGCTCTCTAGGAAACACTCTAGCCACCCTAGCCATGACACTCCCCTCACTTCCCCACACAACAAAAATAGGATTATTCCATTCTTTTATCAGTAATTCCTCAAGAATATCCGTGCATCTAATAATGTCCAGTTTGCACAGAATGAGTCCATCCCATTGTCTTCTTTCATGATCAACTCAACAAAGCCATATATTTGTTCTTGAGAACATAATGAGAATCAATCTACAAGGATATTGGGTATGTATACTTATCAAACCTAGCCTTCATGTTCCTCTATAGGATTTCATATCTCTCTCATTTCTCATATTACTCTTCTCAGACTTATAACCTTGTCTTTATCATATTACTGTCATCAAGCTCAGAGCCTCCTCTTAMTCAATTTAATCTTCACTACTTACAATTAAAATTCCATTCTCCAACCTTACATCATAGTAAATGCATTCAAATTACAATCCATATCATAGGATGGGAACATGCTCACGAACGGAATACCTAGTTTCTAATGAACAACCTCTCACGAGAAAATGGTATGGTAAATTTTTATTCATAAACAAAAGGAAAAGGAAAAGATGTGGTTTAAATATGAAAATAGTTTCAATCCCTATGGATATGGATTCTCTTACACTCCTCATATCTTGTACTCAATCCCCATGCTCTCAGAACTATGGTAGTTTGACTACTATGCTAGCAACTACCTACACTCATTTTATGGTTAGGATTTTAATAACGCACATGTTGAAAAGATGAAGGTTATGAAACATAGTAAAATTATAAATTTTAGGGTTGTTTCTCAACCCCTTAGAGATCACTTTATTCTTCCCCCATAGTGGTATTCATAGCCCCTCTCATTATATTTTTATCTAGCCTTGGACCTTTATATTAATTTTCAAAGTAATATCCGCATATCTAGATATTACCATGGAAAGAATGCTTTAAGGTCTATCAAAAGGATATTTATTGAAAATACATGTGTAGGCATTCACTACTTGGGGCTTGGCCTCGACCTTTTCACTAGAAATTCATACAAGACATTTACATCAATTACACATGAGTTCATTTATATAATTGACTCCCATCATTATATCCTCTTATTTATGGTTATGTTCAAAACATCAAATTGGACAAAACTAGGGTATTACGTCCCCCTCTCACTAGACAAAAAACCATCTTCAATGTTCTATTCTATATAACAACACTCCATATCTTCATTTTTTAACTATACCTACAAAATGATCACCTTCACTACAACTTTTCATAGATGTTGACTATCTTGGATGACCTGAAAACATTTAGACACCAATTATTGTTGAAAATATATACATGCAGTTATTACACATCAAATTTCCACACCTAGGTACCTCGACCTAAGTGTTGCAAGTGTCGTAAAAGTTTCATATGGACCTTGCTAAGTGTCACATACACCTCAACACCGTGAAATAACATATTTCAAAATCCCTAGTCAATGTGGAGGAGAAATATATTATATGAAGGTCAAAATACTATGTGAACATGAATTATTATTAGTATTCATGAAAAGTAAATTAATTTAGTGTGAAAATCCACCTCACATTTGGTTTCCTATTTTTTAGGGGAGGTTGAGGATCTCATGGATGGTTGAGATATTTCCTCCTTAAAATCCTTGAGAGATATTTCTTCCCTAAAATCCTTAAGAGATATTTTCTCCCTAAATATCTTGGAGATCCCATTTTAGTGGATCTGATGAGTGATCCTCTCCATGGTAGTTAAGTCTCCAAATCCTATATAATGAGGGATTTCCATGGAGAAAAAATGATGGGGGGCGATTTAAGGTATCAAACTTATGATCTTGGGAGAAATATTTTGGTTATGATCTTGGGAGAATCATGCAAGGGTTGGACAAGGAGGACTTGGAGAGGCTGCTGCAACTTCATCTACATATTCTAAGTGTCTCTTTAAAGTTCTCATCAATATTACTTGGCCCATTCCCTCCAATATTGTGTATTGTTGCATATGATTTTCGATCATGATAAATGAATTTGATTAGTCTAATATTGTAGAGTGGAGTAGGGATTCTTTGTCTTTTTTTTTCCATTGCATTGCAGGTATTGTGTGGTGTTGAAGAGTTTGGAGATAAAGCTTAGATTGGAGGCAATGAGGATGAAGTACGGAATAAGGTGCATCACA
The DNA here is from genome assembly GCA_009831015.1 of Picea engelmannii. Classification (NCBI taxonomy): domain Eukaryota; kingdom Viridiplantae; phylum Streptophyta; class Pinopsida; order Pinales; family Pinaceae; genus Picea; species Picea engelmannii. Next base: position 182,977 of record ML777126.1, read on the forward strand.
TTTTGTTCCTTCTCTTTCTCTTTCTAAGTAGGTAATTGGATTCACAAGGATGTTAGTGTCCATTCCGCCCCATTATGAAAGGTACAAATTAGAAGATATAAATACAAAGACGAGAGACAAATAGACTAAGGTACAGATCCGTGCAGYTGTTTGAAATGAAAGGAGAAAGTCCATCCCGATCTCCGGTCCACCTCTGCCCTTCCCAACTACGGGTTGACTCTGGCCCCACCACAGGCTTCGCTGCCCATGGCCCCCATCCATCGGGATTGTTGTATATTTTATGTCTTGGTATTTGGGGTCTATAATCCAAGAGGATATTCACGTATCTGCAGGGGGGTTTTCCTATAACAATAGTATCTAACCTGTTTTCGTATAATTTCTAGGATCTATTGAGGTGATTGCAAATTTTGATGATGTGATATTTACTCAAAACTCATAAAAAATTAATATTATCTTGAAGTGAAAATGAGATGACATAAAAGAACTCAAATTACAATGTTGATAACACATTTTGTTCCATCTTTAAGTTCCTTTAAAAATAATTAAACTACTTAATCTTCATCCCAAAATACCAAAAAATACCATGTAAATGGACCAAATAATCCAATATTTAGGATGCTCCCAAAATATGCTACTCAAAAGAAAAAAAATAGTTCATAATTGAAATCCTTGTGAAATTCTGAAACTTCTGACTATAAAGTCAATCAATTTCTAAACTACCTCAATTTCACTCTCTTTGGCACACAAAGAAATGCATTAAATCCCCATTAAGAACAAATTGAGAAAAATAGTTTTAAAAATTACCTCAAATCAAGAAAAGACCTCATATTCATGATCCTTGTGAAAAATCATACAAAATTGATATAAAACATTTGAAATTTTGTTAAGGTATCATTTGACATGCTTTACGGTGTAGCCTCATATGCGTTGTACCCTCAGCATGCATTATGAGACTAAACGCTCTGCATAAAATTGTGTCCAAAGCCTTGGAATGTCTTTACATCCTTGCGGTGTGTTTCCATTAAATAGGGCAACCTCCAAAACCGTACCCAAAATAGTCGGCAACAATATGATAAAATTAGCGGGAATCTCCGCTATATCTAGAGAGATTGGTGTAGTGGTTAAAATTGTCCGCTATGATAGTAGAGGTTTGGGTTCTATTATCGTGTATGGAATATTTTTTGGCAGTTTTGTTTTTTTTAATATATAACCATCTTATATATATCATGGGTAGTTATATCCGTTAGTGGGTTTTAAACACATGGTATATAATATATTATATATAATATATATATATATATATATATATTATATGGAAATACTCCCACCAACATGTTAACTAGCTCTCTAGGAATTAAGGTATGGTTGTATGGTATGTAAAATGACCAGGGGTTGGCAGCTAGCCCTCGGCCCCTTTTGTCCTCCATAATAAACTTAGTATTAATTTAAATAAATTAAATGACATAGCTTGGATAAGAAGCATCATATGGTATATTGGTTGCGGAGACTTTGTTATGACTTGGAGTGTTATGGAGGTCATAGGGTCAATTTCCCTAGACTACATAGGTTTTACACAACATAACCAGTAGTGTCCAATGGGAGGTCACCACATGGTGACCTCTCATTGACCCTCCTATGCCATGTGTCATTACATCATTGGACCACTTGGATGCATGCAGGTACTTGCCAACTCAATTATTTTCACGTCATTTGTATGATATCATGTGTCACCCTAGAGCTGCCACTATTCAAACTTTGAGCCTTCCTCATGTCTCTCTCTGAGCCTTCAATATATCTCTTTAGGGTTTACTTTTGCCCTGGTTGACATGAACTTTGACCAGCCATAACGTTTGCATACGGACTTTGTTTGACATTCTGTTTGCACCATTGGAAATATAATGACAAGATTTTCTCAATGATGTCCCTTTCTTGAACTTTTGATACCATTGTATTTTGAGATTTTTTGACCCTTTCTAGATCCCTTTGAGTGTTCTCGATCCTCCTGGACCTCTATGACTGTTCCTGGATCCTCCTGGATCATTACCTTATCTTCATCAATCTATTGAACATGGCAGTAAACTTCCATTTGTTGAATCCAATTTTCTAACTTCTCTGCATTAGACTCTCCATTATACATGGTTAGAATTCAACGCTGCATTAAGGAAACAAAATTTTCCTTTAGCATATTAACAAAAGGAGACTATGGAATGACAATATCTGAGGAAAGGAAAATGACAGAGTGTGCAATATTTTAATGAGGAGTTTAGGAAGAAAGCATTGGATTTAAATATCTCATTACATTCTACAAAAACCCTTCTAAAATATATTGGTTCTTTTCATAGTTACATTCGTCATACTCTTATTTTTTTAAATACCACTAATTTTGATGAAGTATGTGTTCAAGTTGCATCTTGCGTCCATGGGGAAGGATTCTAAAGATGATTTCTCCAAGGATTTTTCTCAACAAAAAGGAAGTAAGAACAAGGGAAAAGAGAAACATGTAGCTACAATGAAGAAGGAAGAAGCAAAGCTCACATGTACTCATTGTAAGAAAAGAAGACATGATGAAGGTCATTGTTGGAAGTTAATTACTTAATTAAGGCCTAAAAGGTATGGAGGAAAAGGAAAGAAAAAGACTATTGTCACAACCCAACAAGATCTAGGATCCAAATTAGGTGATGAGAAATGAATCACAGTTATAGGTGTTATGAATGAAAGCAAGAATGTGTCTATGATGTCTGCAAAAGAAAGTGAAGGTTATGATTTGGAATATAATAATGAAATAGTCAAGTTACCTCCTAGTCATGAAGTGTTTCAAAATTCTCAAAAGTTGTTACATGACGTTCACTTACATGCAATATTTATGAAGCTGATAAGTGACAGAGATTTTTCTAGGAAGAGAAGGAATTTTGTTAATTCATTGTCAGTGACATCTATATGGTCGCTACTACCACTCATATGTTGTGCATGGATAGTAGTGGAAAATATGAATGTAGATAGGTGTGGAAGTCCGAGAGTGATTTGTTATGTTAGAAGAATTATTTTATCCTTCATAATTGTTATTCAATTGATTGTAATGAGCCAAGTGGTCCAAGCATAGGGAATAGACATAGGTCAATTGGAGAGGCATTTCCCTCATTTAATGTCTGAATGAAGACCTTTGGGTGTTCCAAAAGATTCATAGTGGGGAGGAATGATCCAAGAGGATCCAAAATGATCAACGGGATCCAGAAAGGGTCAGAAAATATCAAAATTTAACCATCTCAAAAGTTCAAAAAAAGGACATCATTACAAAGATCTCGTCGTCATCATTTGAACGACGCAAATGAAAATTCAAATAGAGTCTTTATGAAAACATTATCAGTGGTCAAAGTTCAGGTCAACTAGGGCCAAAGTCAACCCTAAAGAGACATGTGTCAGTCTTAGAGAGAGACATGTGGTAGGATTAGAGGTTGACAAGTGGAAACTCCAGGGTGACACGTGGCATCATATATGTGATGTGGTAGTATATGAGTTGGTAACTACCTCAAGGAATCCGAGTGGTCCAATGGTGTAATGACACATGGCATAGGAGGTTCAATGATAGGTCATCACATGGCGACCTGCCATTGGCCAATAATGGTTATGTTGTATTAAACTTATGGAGTTCGGGGAAATCGACCCCATGACCTCCATAAAGTCTTAACGTCTCTCCAACCAATATACCATACAATGGTTCTTATCTAAACTATGGCATTTAATTTTTTAAAATTAGTATTATGTTTCATATGGAGGAAGAAAGGGGCCAAGGGCTATCCCCAACCCCTGGTCAATGTGCATACCATACAACCATACCTTAATTCATAGGGAACTAGTTAACATGTCCATGGGAGT
>ML777126.1:187101-234131 GCA_009831015.1 Picea engelmannii
TATATATATATATATATATATATATATATATATATATATATATATATATATATATATATATATATATATATATATATATATATATATATATATATATATATATATATTAAAACAAACAAAACCACCAAAAAATATTCCATGCAAGAGAATAGAACCCAAACCTATGATATTATAGAGGACAGTTTTAACCACTACACCAACCGCTTCAGATATAGCGGATATTCCCGCTAATTTTAGCATATTGTTGCCAACTATTTTGAGTATATTTTTGGAGGCCTCCCTCTTTAATGGGCATACACCCTAAGGCTATACACATATTTGAACGGTTTGGATACAATTTTATACATATATTTTGGTCTTGTAATGCGTGTTGCAGGTACAAGGCATACGAGGATACATCGTAAAGTGTGCCAAATGGTACCTTGATGGAATTTCAAGTATTTTATATCAATTTTGTAAGACGTTTCACCAAGAATTCAATGATGCACTATGTTTCTTTATTTGAGCAAAGCACCAAAAGTTCATTGTATTATTTTGCGTGCCAAGGGGATTCTGGGGCACTGTAAGCATAATATAGTCGACTTTATACTCATTTTTCTTAGTTTTTTTAGAGGAATGCAAGGGTGTTTTCCTTGTATGTGTTAGAGAAGCATATTTGAAAGGTGTCTTCATCTCTTGTATTGTAAATTCCTTTTATTGTACTTAAAGAATTTGAGAATTAATAAAGTGATTCTACATTTGCTTATGTAAGATGGATTATGTAAGTTATGATCATCAATTAAAGTGTTTGTTTGAGTAAGATAAATCACTTCCATGATATAAGCATTGTCAATAAAATATTTTGGAATAAGAAAGCGGTATTTAACTTAGTGATATTTTTAGATCAAGTGTTCTACAGTTTCTACCCATTTTTGGATCATGGATAGAAATTTCCAACCATTCCTTTCACTTTTTTGGAACACCTCTAAGGTATTAGGATTTTAACATATGAATCTAAATCATCAAAGGAAAAACATGCATGAAATAATCATTTTAAACAACAATATTGATATCCATGAGGATTTTCAAATTTATAATTGAAGCATATATATATATATATATATATATATATATATATATATCACAAGATAACATATGGAATTCATCCCAACACAAGTTTGAATGAATACATCTTTGATAAACAAGGATGCCAGAAAAAATATTCACTTAACATCCTTCTTTGACACACCCAAAACATGTAACTTCTTAATCCCAACTTAGAATTTAACATGAATCTCTCATAATGGATTCATTTAATTTGCCACTTCCTTTACACACTCACCCTTCTAGGCTCACACATCCCCTTCTATACTAAACAATCCCTTAAGAAACCCATGTTTCCAAGGATTTCACATAAAATAATATGACATACTTTTAAAGTAATATTGCAAGGGCATCCCACTAGAAACCTCTAATATAATGTAGTTTTAAGGTTATCAAGGTATATCACAAAATTCCAATGGCATGATAATAGCATCATGTTTGTCCTTCAAAATTACAACAACCACCATTTACCCTTACTATAAAGTTTTGTTATCTCATTTGTATCATACACATACAACTACCATGAGATGTCATCATAAAAATTTCAAAAAGAAATTTGAATCTACTTCATACATAAACTAGATTTCACAACTATGAGATGCTTCTCGTAATGTTTGTCCCTTCCATGTAGTAGTTGCCAATATTCATTATGGACTTACACTCATTGTCATATCTTTCACCATTATCCTTTCCAATAGAGTTTTCATTCCATGAGAGAAATTTCATCAAACATATTACTAGCAAAGCTAGATACACATGGAATAGAAGAACATCATGGATTATTTTGTTAGAAATGAAAATATGGATACATTCATCCAATGCATGTTACAGAAGTTGCACTATCATCAATGAAAAACACATAATAACAAACCAAAACTTGGATGATGTCATTATCACCACCAGAAAACCCTATGAATATGCACCTCCAAACTTAAATCAATCCACAAATGAAGCTCAGTTGAAGATCCTGGATGGATCCTCCTTCTTGTGTAAGATAGGGTGGATATTGTTCCACTGAAACTAAATAACAATGTTGGAAGGGCTTTGATAAACCCTAATGAAACAACAGCTCCAAGACAACTCCAAAATGAGAGATCAAATCATAATTAGGAAAGCTGAAGTGATACCCATCTTTTATACTTCTCCATACCCTTTCTATATCTTTCCTCTCTTTGACCAAATCCACATGAAGATTAAATTCACTTTATAACCCTTTCAAACCGATTTTTATTGATGGAAAGTGATTAATTGGATTCTAAGGCATTCCCAAATGTCAAAAATCCCTTTCTCGTCCTTCCAAACTTTAGGCCTTTCCATCCTGGTTCCAATGAGCTATTACACTCTTCTATCCCTTCAGATAATATGGTCCATATAACATATTTAGTGCATTTAATTAAATTAAGCCCAATAATATCCAAAACTACAAAAATCGTCGGAACACCACGGAACGAAGGGAGGACTATGCAGAAATGATCGTGATTATGTCGATTTGTCGTTCATTGGACTTAATATTCAACGGTGGTTAGACAATTTAATGTGAAACAGTGAGGTTATATATGGTCACGCCATGTATGGTATGGTATGCAGTATGGATATGTAAGTCTTCTGCCATGCAATAGCTTCCCAATCATTGGGTTGCTGCATGGTTGATAGGCTTCACCATTATTTAGTACCCACATTGGAAAATCATTTGTTCGATTATACTGATGATGGCAAAGGCTATACACCATGCAACAATCCAATTATTGGAAAGTTGTTGCATGGAGGAAGACTTACATATCCATACCGCATACCATACCATACATGGTGTAACCATCTGTTACCTCACTGTTTCACATTAAATTTTCAAACCATCGTCGAACATTGAGTCTAGCGAATGACGAATCTATAGAATCCATAATCCCTACAGCATGATTGAATGTAGAAGTAAGGGAGAAACCTACCAATGCTACACCTATGCCAAGTCTCTACCTCTTGATTTTATCATAGAAATCCTTACTACATGCATCAAATTTCTCATTTCATCCAACTCCCCCGCAGCTTTGGCGTTTACATCAAAATTACTCTTCTGAATGCTGAGCTCTCTGTATATGAAACAAATTTTTCTTCTTAATTTTGAGCTCTCTATTTTTCGCATCAGAAAAGTTCCTAGGAATAATCACATGTATTTCTCCAACACCAAAAGAACTCCTCTGAATAATCACCTCTTTCAGTGATTTTCCCTCTAGCTGATTTGTTTTGGGCGAGTTGTTGGAGCTACTCCTCTGACAATTAGAGCTACTCCTCTGAATACTCACCTCTCTAAGTGCTTTTCCCTCCAACTGATTTGTTTTGGGCTAGTCGTTGGAGCTACTCCTCTGATGATCAAAACCTAACCCTAAACATAATCTACATAGATTCAATTATTTCTCTGTATTGACAAAACCTAACCCTAAACATATGTGACATAATGTTTTGGAGCAAAGTTTCAAGTTTCAACACTTAATCAAACATGGTCGACGTAATAACACCCAAGTAGCTCATTAATATTTACTAGCTTTTAAATTTCAGACCCTCGAATTTACAACATATCACATCGTATATATCACATCATATTAGTGGTGTAGATAATGAAGGGATTCTATGGATTTGTCATTCACTGGACTCAATCTTTGACAATAGTCAGACAATTTAATGTGAAACAATGAGGTGATAGACGATCACACCATGTATGGTATGGTATGCAGTATGGATATGTAATTCTTCCTCCATGCAGCAACTTCCCAATCATTGGTTTGTTTCATGGTGGATAGACTTCGCCATAATCAAATGGATTCTATGGGAACTGCACTATCATCAACAAAAAACACATAATAACAAGTCGAAACCTGGATGATGTCATGTTCACCACCAGAAAACCCTACGAATATGCACCTCCAAACTGATATCAATCCACAGATGAATCTCATTTGAAGGTCTTCAATGGATCCACCTTCTTGTCTATCTAGGGTGGATATTGCACCTCTAAAACTAAACTGTAATGGTGGAATGGCTTTGATAAACCCTATCGAAACAATGGCTCTAAGAGCACTCCAAAATGAGAGATCAAATCATAATGAGGAAAGGTGAAGTTCTACCCTTCCATTAATACTTCTTCGATACCCTTGTAGATATTTCCTCTCTTTGACCAAATTCACATGAATATTAAATTCACTTTATAACCCTTTTAAAGCCCCTTCTAATGCCAAAAAGTGATTAATTGGCTTCTAAGGCATTCCTGGTCATCAGAAATCCTTTTCTCATCATTTCGACCTTTAGGCCTTTTCGTCCAGTTCCAATGGGCTATTACACTCATGTATCCCTTCATATAATTAATATGGTCCCAATAACATATTTAGAGCATTTAATTAAATTACGCTCAATAATAGCCAAAATTATGGAAATCATCAGAACAACACATAACCAAGGGTGGATTGTGTAGAAATTATCATGATGATGAAAGATGGAGAATGGACTATCCTGGGCCCCATATAACCCATCCAAATTGCCTAAGCTCATTTTTAACCTCATTTTACTCATCTGGCCACATCAACATAAACTTACAAGGTCACCTCTGACTACGGAGAAGGGGAATCCAAAAATGGGGACATTGCAAAATGGCACATGAATTGATTTTAGAATTATATCATACCACTACCTAAACCCTTATCCTTCCATATAGAGTTTCAATTTAACCAAATAATAGTGAGTATTAATGCATATAATATTAATGTAATTTTTCGTTAAAAAGGGAGACCACATCAGTAAACATGAGCAATTTAATCGAATCGACCTTCATATCCATGATTTTATTAATGAAAAATGAAGAAATTTTCACCAACATCATAATCTTTTTCACTAAAAACATTGCTAGGAAATACGTCAATGATCCAATAGTGTTGGAAATGAATCATCATGGAATACATGCTGTGTTGAACGAAAAAATGTTTTTGGGAATCTTTGCAAGACCTGAGATCCTAAGATTTAAAGACAATTGGAGGGATTTTTTCTTTTTAAAAATGAAATAAAAAGTATACAAACTCAATCTTTCAGGTGTTTTCTTGAATAAGAAAAAATTCATCTGTATTCATATTTGCTAAGAATAGCTTGTGACAACTAAATTCCCACATAATTTATTTTTCCTTGGTATTTGATGTTTTTCAGGAGGGTTGATGCATTACAAATAAACCCACAGGAATCAAACTATTGATAGGATGAGATATAGTTGGTCAGTGTGGGGTTTAGTCCTTGTCAAGTTACTAGTTCAATGTGTCCCCAGTAACTGATGGATTTTAGGAGGGTTGATGCATCATAAAAGGAACCCAAAAGAATAAAATCAGTGACCAAATGAAACTAAACCTCACACTGATCAACCGACCCATTGTCTGTAGACTTCAATTCCCATGTAATTTTGTGAGAGAATATTTTAGCCCAAGGGTGATAGACTAGTTGGTTAGTGTGGGGTTTATTCATTCTTAGATCACTAGTTCATTTTTTGTGGGTTCCTTTGTGATGCATCAACCCTCCATAGATCCATCAAATTATAAATTGTGTGGGATTAATCCACACAACCATGGGTTTCATAGGAATAACCATCCATAAACAATGAGAGTTCAAGTTATGGTGGAAGATAATACAAATCAATAGTTAGAATTAGAGTCAAGAGAGAAAAGGACACAACCACATGTTTCGTAGGAATAACTATCCATAGACAATGAGAGTTATGGTGGAGACCGATATAGATTGATAGTTGGAAATAGATCCAAGAGAAACAGAGGTAAAAATACAATCATAATAAATATCACAATCTACATCTACTTGAAATATGGGACAATTGCAATCAAATTCACGACCACTACAAGTGATCTTAGCTCTAGCAAAGAAAATGAAGTGAAAAGGGTTGATATTTTGTGATGAGAGGGATTTACAACCCATATTTATAGGCCTCACCTTTTCATTTGAATGACTTACAATCTATAGATATAACCCTCAAAATTGCATTTGAATGCCTTTCAACCAATAGTTATAGCCCTTGCTTTTGCATTTGAATTCCATAGTTAATAAACTATTTTTTATAAGGGACTGAAACATCCTCATATGCACCACCAACAAACTAGACCCTTGTTCATTTCATGGAACATGTATTGAACTTGATAGAATCTATTTTCAGGCCTTAGCCTAGGCAGTAGCTAATTCCAATGAGAGCTAACGACTAATCATAACAAAAGGCTAATAATAGCAATCAATTGATCTCTCATAACTTCATCTCCTTGAGATGAGATAAATTCTCAACCCACATGGGAATGAGTGGAAAAAATACCGAGCATGGAGGATATGACCGGACGTGTATTGATCCAGCTCATTTTTTGTGTGAAAAATGGTACATAGTTTTTTTATAAACAAACAAGGTTTTTCCTACGCTTACTAAGGAGAGAAGTGAGATCTCTAATGAAGTTTGTTTTATTATTAGCAAGTTACTTTTCTTGTTGTACAATCCAATGGAGTGTTTTGGACTGAGTAAATAGTGGACACTACAATTGATATGAGTCTACGCTTCAATCTACGCTCGATGATATGTAGAGATATGACTATTTTCTCTCAATTCTTGAAACCAGTGCATCATATGGAGTAAAGCTAATTCATAGGAGTTATTTTTTTCTTCTAAACATCCTCAATGAAACTTATAGTGTTCTACTACGAGTGAAAAAGGATGAGGTATGGCCATTAGAGATTCATAAGTGAAACAATCTTGCCTATTCCCCAAAATCCAATTCTTATTGTGAACCTTATGCTCTTAATGAGCATTAAACAATGGTCAATGTAGAGTGTACCATCCACGTGGTCAATATTTATATCCCTAAATGATACTCCCAATTCACAAAAATCTAATTTTAATTGTAAAAATTGTTCTCTTGATGGGTGTTCGGTCATGGTCAATGCAATGTTTGTGCAAAGTGCCAGTTAACACCCCACTAAGAAATTTCCATCCACTATCAACCATTGTGAAACATCTCATCCAAACTATAAGGAAAGAAACACTCAATAGCCTTATGTAATGGTAAGAACTATGCATCTCGTGGCATAGAATTTAATGCTATAATAATGAACATGTGTACAATAGGATGTGATACAACATTTAATGCTATGACACAAGGTATATACACCATTGAATCTGACATACAACAATGTTATAATAGGGGGCATACACTGTTGAAAACTCAACAAGAAACATGTGTCAAATTATTTTTCCCTTCAATAAATTGGACAATAAATATTAATCTATTATATCATAATTACTTGAAATAATTAACTAAAATGGCAAATCAGTTAACTATGGGAAATTCGAGTTCAAAGGTTGGTTGGTAAGACATGGAGGTGATTTGGAGTTGTAACAGAATTATAAGTGTAGTTAAGTGAGTTAAGCCCAGTTGTACTAGTTGTAACTAAAATTACACTAGTGAGAGTTCAGTGAATTAGTTATTAATTACTTCACAATCAGTGAACTCACATGAAACTGAAGATTCATCACGATTAACTACATGCATGTCAGATCCAGTGGAGACCCAATTGAGATAATAGGTGAAAGGGACAATTTGGCTATCATTTGTGATTTGAGTGAAGTGCACTCATGCAATCACACATGTTGTGGATATTCTCATGAGCATGTGCAAACTAGGTAATTCGAATTCTAATTGCAGGGATTGTGCAAAGGAGGTAGGTTGTCTGGAGACAAAATATTGGCACATGAATTTGTCAATTTTTGTATGACAGTGTGAGACGATTGTATTGTACTGAGATCTCTTGGATTAGAGTTTTGTATGAGAATGTTTTATGATCCATGATATACATAATATATGATAGTGGGTTTTTTAGCTTTACGCTTTCTCAGAAAAACTTTTGTGTTATGTGTTATTGATATTTCACTTTGTGATCGTGGTTTAAATTTCTGAAAGAATATTAGTAGAAGCAATTATGTATTTAACAATGGCATATAACTATTAGATCAGGAGAATCGTAGGAAATACATTAATTGTATTGAAATTTCTACATGGTATCAGAGCCACGAGGCCATGGAAGTGAGGTGCGAAAATAATAGTATTTTCATAGGTATCATCTCTAGCAAGGTACAAACCTTAGTACTGAAAACTTCACACATTTCTAGGAGCAATAATTATCGCACCCTACTCAAAGGAGAGGTGCAAATTTCATTAAGATTCTCGCAGGCTTCTTAAAGGAGAGGTGCAAAATTCCCTCACCCCACAGTGCATTACGGTGCGAACTCCCTCAAAAAGTTCGCAGGCTATACATAGGTGAGGTGGGAACTTCCCTTAGGCTAGTAACTGGTCAGGTGCAAACCTCCCAGGGAAAAAATGATTGCAACAGTTGATTTTGTGGTTGGATAACATTCGAATTTGCATAAGGACTTTCTTGGTGCAATAGTTGATTCAAGATTGAAATGGATTTCAATGGCTTGAGGTTGGAGTATGAACTCGAGGGCAGCTCGAACTACATTTCTTGGAATGACATGATGGAGGCAGTACTCAAAGACAATGGCTTGAAGGATTTCATTGATAGAGATGTTCCTAAGCCAGTTGCTACATACACTACAAATCTTGATGCATGGCAAAAGAAAGTGGCAAAGGCGAGGCAGATTCTATTGGAGGGAGTACGAGACCACATTGTCTCAAGTCTCCATGGGAAAGCCACACCACATGCAATGTGGAAGGTTTTGACGGATCTATTCCAGAACAGGAGCAGCCATAGGAAATTGGTGCTCAAAGATAAACTTAGGAAGATCAAGATGGAGAAGGGAGACACCATTCCAAAATATCTCATGAAGTTTGTCCAATGTCGGGATGAGCTTGGAAATGTGGGAATAACAGTTGCTGTTGATGATTTGGTGATCTTGGTTCTCCTAGGACTTCCCAAGAGTTGGAATAGTTATCAAGACTCTGTCAATGGAAGGGAAAAATTTCCAGATTGGGAATGACTATGGTCAGATCTAGTGCAAGAGGAGCTCAGGTGGAACACCAGAGATGGATCTTCATCAAAGCATGATGATTAAGAGGATTGTGCTTTGATTGCCAAGGACAGGAAAGGGAAAGGGGAGAAATTCCATTCAAAATCCGATTCTAAAGTCAAGAAACTGGATTTGTCGAAAGTGAAGTGTTTTCACTATCATGAACATGGGCATCTCACTACTAACTGTCCGCAGAAGAGGGAGAACAAGACGGTTGTTGGAGCTGCAACTAGTGAGGCTCTTGTCTCGCAATTTGAACTTGATTTCTCTTTGATCACATGCATGGATTCAAGTGCATCAAGATCAATGTGGTATTTGGATAGTGGCGCTTCCTACCACATGATGGGAGATAAAGAGTCTTTCAGTGACTTGGAGGAGAAAGATCTCAAAATGGATATAGAGATGGGCGACAATGGACGATACAGTGAAAATGGTATTGGTACCATTACCTTTCATAGGGAGTCAGGTAGACCATTCCAATTAAAAAATGTTATGCATGTTCCAAGTCTGAAGAAAAACTTGGTCTCAGTCGCAATGTTGGAGGACAAGGGCTATGACGTTACTTTCAGTGATGGAAAATATTTCCTATGGCATAAAGAAACGGGTCAAGTCAAGAAGATAGGGATTCAAGTTAAGAATATCTACATGCTGGAGGTAGATGGTTGCGGTGACATGGCGGGCAAGGCATAAAAAGTTGTGAGTCGGGATGAGGGAAAATTATGGCACAGGAGATTGGGCCATATTCATCATGGAGCCTTGAACATCATGCAACAAATATCTATTGGACTTCCAAGGGGAACACATTCTAAGTTAGATAAGTGCAAGGGGTGCACCCTGGGGAAGTATGTAAAGTCCACCTTTCATGAAAAGGAGAACCGTGCTTCGGTGATCCTGGAGAGAATTCACACAGACGTGTATGGACCATTCTCGGTTTCTTCAACAACAAAACATAGGTATTATGTTATTTTTGTTGATGACTTTTCTCGTAAATGCTGGATATTCTTCATGCAGAAGAAGGATCAAACATTCTCAAAGTTTTGTGAGTTTAAAGCATTGGTGGAGAAAGAGTTGAGGAAGCAAGTGAAGGCTCTAAGGAGTGATAATGGTGGGGAATACATCTCTAATGAATTCAAAGAATTCTGCAGCAAGGAAGGAATTCGAAGAGAACTCATAGCGCCTCATAACCCACAACAAAATGGGGTCGCGAAGAGAAAGAACAGAACAATCGTGGGTGAAACACGAGTGATGTTGAATGATTAGAGCCTACCAATGCATTTGTGGGCAAAAGCATGCAATACCACGGTTTATATGCAAAACCGTTGTCCTCATAGAGTACTTTCCATGATTACACCTGAAGAACATTCCACTGGCAAGAAACCTGATGTTTCTCATTTTAAATTTTTTGTCTCATCTGTTTATGTGCATGTGACCAAGGATTCTAGGAAGAAGCTGGAACTGACTGCTGAAGTTGGGATATTTGTGGGGTACACAGAAACACCCCATAATTACTGTGTGTATTTTCCTAACAGTAAGATGATTTTTATGTGACGGGATACTAAGTTCGATGAGGGGAAAGCCATGCGGTTGTCGCTTGAGAGGGAGCTAGACTTGCATGCAGAAGAGGAATTGTCGGTTCCTAAAGATGAGTCTCAATATGTGGATCAACCACATGAGGAGATTCATGAAGTGGAGAAAACCACTCAAGCAGAGCCATCCATCAGAAATGGCAGAAAGTGCACCACAGAAGCTGACAGATTGAGACTAGATGTTGGATAGAATGTAGGAGTCCCTACTTCACAGTGAATACATAAACAATCTCCTGATCGATTTGTTGGATACATGGCTCTCATGAGCAAATTTATTATGACTGAACCATCTTCCATTCAAGAAGCAGTGCAGGATCCCACTTGGGTTGATGCTATGGTAGAGGAGTATGACTCCATTGTCAAAAACAATGCATGAGAAATTGTCCCAAGGCCGATTGAAAAATCAGTGGTGGAGGGTAAGATTTTAATCATTTTTCTTTATGTTGATGATTCCATACTAACTGGTGATGAGCAGTTGATACACTCATGCAAGGACGACCTTTCAAAGAAATTCGAGATGAAGGATTTGGGCCTTCTTCATTATTTCCTTGGATTGGAAATATGGTAGCGAGATGGTGAACTTTTTGTGTCTCAAGGCAAGTATGCAAGGGGGATACTGGGTAAGTTTCACATGGAAGGTTGCAAACCCATGGATACTCCTTTTCCAAGAAACTAGAGGAAAGAGGATGCTACTTCTAGAGAGGTAATGGATGCTACTGTCTATCGACAATTAGTGGGTTCGCTAATGTATTTAGTGAACACGAGAACGAACATTTTCTATGTGGTTAACCAGCTAAGTCAAGCAATGTTTAAGCCTACCAAACTATTTTGGAAGGCAGGTAAGCATGTATTGAGATATCTAAAGGGAACATATGAGTATGGATTATGGTACAGACAGACAGATGAGGTGAATTTGCATGGCTTCACGAATGCAAATTGGGAGGGCAGCCCAATGGACAGAAAGAGAACATCAGGGGGGGATCTTTAGTATCGGATCTACAGTTGTTTCTTGGTACAACAAGAGACAAATATTTGTGGCACTTAGTTTTGTGGAAGTAGAATACATGGAAGTGAGTCAAGATGCATGTGAGGCTATCTGGATGAGAAAGATCTCGGTTGGCTTGTTTGGTTCTCATTTAGATCCGACAATGATTTATTGTGATAATCAAAGCTGCATTAAACTCTCGATTAATGTTGTGTTTCATGATAGATCTAAGCATATAGATATCCGATATCATCATCTCAGAGATTGTGTGCAGTGGACGATCATGTTGCTTCAATACATTCCTACGAAAGATCAGGATGCAAACATTCTGACAAGGGCACTTACCAGGAGCAACTTTGAATTTCATAGAGATAGGATTGGGGTGAAGGATAATCCCTTTCTTGTTGAGAGGGAGTGTTGAAAATTCAACAAGAAAAATGTGTCTAATTTACTTTTCCCTTAAATAATTTGGACAATAAATATTAATCTATTATCTCGTAATTACTTGAAATAATTAACTGAAATGGAAAATCAGTTAACTATGGGAAATTCGAGTTCAAAGGTTGGTTGGTAAGACATGGAGGTGATTTGGAGTTGTAACAGAATTATAAGTTTAGTTAAGTGAGTTAATCCCAGTTGTACTAGCTGTAACTGAACTTACGCTAGTGAGAGTTCAGTGAATTAATTATTAATTACTTCACAATTAGTGAACTCACATGCAATTGAAGATTCACCACAGTTAATTACATGCATGTTAGATCCAGTGGAGACCAAGTTGAGATACCAGGTGAAAGGGATAGTTTGGTTATTAGTTGTGATTTGAGTGAAGTGCACTCATGCAATCAAACATGTTGTGGATATGCTCATGAGCATGAGAAAAATAGGTAATTTGAATTCATTGTGAGAATTCTAATTGCAGGGATTGTGCAGAGGAGGCAGTTTGTCTGGAGGTAGAATATTCGCACATGAATTTGTCATTTTTTTTATGACAGTGTGAGACGATTGTATTGTACTGAGAGCTCTTGGATTAGAGTTTTGTATGATATTGTTTCATGATCCATGATATACACAATATATGATAGTGGGTTTTTTAGCTTTACGCTTTCCCAGAAAAACTTTTGTGTTATGTGTTCTTGATATTTCACTTTGTGATCATAGCTTAAATTTCTACAAGAATATTAGTAGATGCGAGTATGTATTTAACAGTGGCATATAATTGTTAGATCAAGAGAATCCCAGGAAATACATTAATTGTATTGAAATTTCTACATACACACCATGGAATCCGATATTGTAACAAGGGTCATTTACACCATTTGGAATATCAAATCCCATGACATGTATTTCCTCAATCACATAAAATTAAATTCTATGCTATTGAGTGCATAACACTTACCTCGTGTTGGATCCATAATGAATTATAGGCTTTCAATATGTTATTCTTATTAATGAGGACTACTATGTGGATTTAGATAGTCGAACTTGGATAGTTTTTTAATGTATATAGGATTGTTAAAAACCTTATGCTAACGTATTCACCCTTTGCAAGTTGTATAATTATTTTTCCCTGGTTGTCACTTGCATGCTTGATAGGAGCATTGATCTACTTTCCTCCTCAAAAAATAGTAATTAACCCTTTGCAAGTTGTATAACTATTTTTCCTTAGTTTCCACTTGAATGCTCGATAGAATCATTGACATATATTTTTCCTTGGTTTTCACTTGCATCCTCGATAGAAGCATTGAGATAGTTTCCTCCTCAAAAAACCTCTTTTGAGGATAGTTGACACTATTATGCAAGTTGTATAACTATTTCCTTGGTTGTCACTTGCATGCTCCATAGAATCATTGATGTAGTTGCCTCCTCAAACAACCTTTGTTGAGGATAATTGACACTATTATGATTGCATACTCAATCTACTTTGTTGAATATTTCTTTGGTTGTCACTTGCATGCTCCATAGAAGCATTGATCTAGTTACCTCCTCAAACAACCTTTGTTGAGGATAATTGACACTATTATGATTGCATACTCAATCTACCTATTGCACTCTTATTGTCTCCTTAAAGAGAAAATAAACATATAAAAATTTGTATTCTCTCTTTCTAAGTGAAGGATATGCTGAAAACATGTTCTTTTAAATGTTATTTTCCTCATACAACCTTACCTTTCTTGACAATAATCGACATTGTTGTGATTGCATACTTAGTCTACCTATTGCACCTTTATTGTCCCCTGATAAAAAAAATAAACATGTAAAAATATGTATTCTCTCTCTTCTAAGTTAAAGATCCACAAAAAATAAGTTGCTTTGCATTGTAAAATTGTAAGTAAAATTGTAAAATAAAATTAGTTCTTTTACTTTTTCGATTTATTTTGGTCATATATTGACTTTTTGACCATCTGATTGATTTTGGTAATATATAGGTCCTAAAAAATAAAGTGTTTTACTTTTTCGATTTATTTTGGTCATATATTGACTTTTTGACCGTCTGATTGATTTTGGCAATATATAGGTCCTAAATAATAAAGTGTTCCACCTATGTAGATTATAGGATATATTTACAATCTATTATGATGAAACTCAATCAATATATGCCAATTAGTAAATATCTTAACACAAACATGTTTATATTATTTAATCTATCTTTTGAAATCACCTAGTTTATATACCAGGGCACTAATAGGGGAAAATAATAAGTGTTGTCTTGTCACATCCAATTTTGATGTTGGTTGGATAATGGTAGAATTATGATGGGAGCTAAATTGTTCGATCCATGTTGATTATATTATATATTATATCATATATTACAATATATTATTATGAAACTCAATTATTATATGTAAATTAATGAATAGCTTAACACAAGCATGAAGCACGTTTATGCTATTTAATATATGGTTTGAAATCACCAGTTTATATATTGGGAGGCACTGATAGGGGATAAGAGTAAATGTTTTCTTGTCACATCTAATTGCATTGTTTGTTGGGTAATGGTAGAAGTATGTTGGGAGTTTTTCCATAACACAACAATGTATCAAAGAATTGAGGATGCATAAATGTATGACAAATTTCAATGGAGTATACTACATCTCCCTACATGTAGCACACCTAAAGTGGAAATTATTGTGACACATTTAAAGTAGAACTTATTGTGCTTATATGATACGATCACATGATACACTTAGGGTAGCTTGATCCTATGTCTTATCAATGTTGTTTGTTGTTTATCCTCTGTAGATTGATACATGTAGTTAAATGAAAATATGTAAATTACTTTGCATGTCGTTTATTTTTTATTTGGAAAGAAAAAATTAATATATGTATGGATTGAGGATAAACATTGCATGTCATTTTTATTTTATTTGGAAACAAAAAATTGAGGATAAACATTGTCAAACATGGAAATAAAGTTGCAAAGAGGGTATCATGTTGTTGTAAGTCGTATGAGAAACGATCATGAGATACGGTCACATGTAACATAGCTTGATTACAGTCACATGTAACATAGCTTGATCCTCTCCCTATTCAATGTTGTGTTGTTTATAATCTTTATGTGGAAATTTAGAAATTAATTTGCATGTCATTTCTATTTTATTTGGAAAAAGAAAATTAATATATGTGTAGATTGTAGGTAAACATTCTCAAACATGGAAAGAGTTGCAATTTCCAAATTAATTTGCATGTCATTTCTATTTTATTTCGAAACAAAAAATTAATATATGTGTGGATTGAAGATAAACACTCTCAAACATGAAAAGAGTTGCAAACAATATAGAAAGAGTTGCAAAAAAGATATTGTATTGTTATAAGTTGTATCTAAACAAATGGCATCATTGTAGGAGCACCTCTCTATGAAACATCCTTGATGAATCCTACCATACATCTTAGAACCCATGAATTTTCATAGAAATGGTCGTGTTGACTAAAAAAAAGCCTTGTTGTAATCCTATCAATATGTAGAGCATAGGTCGATTTAATGTGTAGCATGTCCAACAACATTTATCATCTACATCTAATTTATATTCTATGTATATGAAGGATTCAATTATCGTATTCATGGAATTTGAACATGGTTGTACCAAGATAAATATATTTTCGAAAACAACTAGGATGCAAGGGGCATAAAATCAATATGCATATAATTTATATTCCACATGTATGGAAGATAATTCTATTAATGGTATTTTTTCATGATCATACCAAAATAAATATATTTGCAAAGATACGTGGGGTGTAAGGGGAATCATGTTTTTACGACATTGACATATTTAATGAGTGAAAAAATTACACCCATGACACATTTTCAATTATTGTTTTTCTTCAATTTGACTATCTCTATGCACCATGCAGTATGCTAATGATTGGATTATTGGTTTTCCATCCTTTCTGTTGGATACACACTATTCACCATCACCATCAAATGAACAATATGGAAAAGAAGTAATCTAATAATTAACTCATTGAGGGGTGCATAATGTTGACCAACCTATTTACACTCAAATCAAATTTGAATGGACAATGGAAAAATAGAATCATGGAATCATGAATGGACAATGGACAAATAGAATCATGAATGGATTCACTTACATTTTCATGGTTACAACATGTCCTTTCATGATTTCGCATTACAATAATAATTTCTCTTCCATTTGCTAATATCATTTCAAGCAATAGATCAAGAAATGGATGGTTTATCTTCTATAGGAGTTTATTTCAAGTTGGGATGGTTTCTCTTATGGATGTGGTTCAAGATTAGTTGCTCTTATGTAGGTGGTTAAAGATTGTTTGCAAATTCATGTTCATTCAAAGGAATGATTAGAAACTATTTTTTCCTTTCTAGAGACAACTCATTTAGATTTGTAACTCCCATACAATCGATGTTACTCATTATCTACCCCCACCTGCACCCACATATCCTCATATGAGGGTGAGGATGGGGGAATAATGAGTAAAACATATTATGAGGCTGGGGATGGAGGGAAATAAGGATGAAAAACAAATATGTTTTACTCATTAGCTCCCCCACTTGCACCCTCATAGTAAAACATAATATGTTTAGTATCTCCCCTATTTTTCATCCTCGTATATGAGGGTATGAGGGTGAGAGTGAGGGTGGTTGTGGGGGGATAATGAGTAAAACATAAGAGGGTATGTTTTACTCAATATCTCCTCCAACCCTAATATAATTGAGACATGTGTCTTAAAGATGAACTCACTAGGAGGTCCACTGCAAAATGGGAAATATTAGGAGATATCACATTTATGGTGAGTTATCATGAGTTAATTGCACATTAATTGTGCATATAGAAGGGAAAATATTTTTTCATGATCTTGAAATTAAAACACTTATAGAAAAAATATTTGGACATATGTGAATGGAGGAGGAAATGCATACAAAAAATGCATACACAACCAACATAAAGAGTGAGAGAAGTAAATGGAGGAAAACGAGTGAGAGATGTAGATGGAGGGGATATACATACACAATTGACACAAAGAGTAAGAGATGTAAAGGGATGAGAAAGAGTGAGAGATTAGAGATAAAGTTTTATTGGGATAGGAAAATAATATTTAGACATATGTAAATGGAGAGAGATGCTTACACAACCAATGTAGCATCCCACTCTAGCGCACTAAGAAAAAAAAAAGTTTGAGGACACTTGCTTGCAAGTGATCTGGACTATTATGATATTAAAACATTTGTCCTTGATTATGATGCATTATCGTAGATGACATGATGTTTTACCGCTTTGACATAGACATGTGCTATTGACTCGGTTTTACTGAGTGTGCAGGGTTTTGGACCTTGAGGATGCAGAGGCATCGAGGGAACTCTTGGACTCCGGATCGAGTCAGGGAGTGTGCTATTGGGGTTTGATTGTTTTACTGTGATTTTAGTACATTTGATTAGATGATATGATGTGGACATGTGTGACATGATTTTTGATGATGCAGGATGACGATATCTTGCCGACCAGACTCACATATGGAGTAAAGGGGCCACACACAACTACCAAATAGGTTGAGGGAGAGGTGTGGACAGCAGCCCTGCCATAGCCTACTAGCACTCCTGTCGTGGCTCGAACTGTAGGTTAACGATTACCTAGTTCGAGAGGAACCATGATGCCGCGAGGGCGGACTACGAAAATCGCTCGCGATGATTCTAAGAGGTGCGCAATAAGGCGGGGGCCTTATTCCTTAGAAGCCCTTAGTCTCCCACAAGTTCACCTGGTGAAGTGTTGACTCCAGGGGTTATTGATGTCTACCAATCAGTCAAGAGGCGAGTGGCACCCTTGGAGCACGTGGTGCATCCTGAAGGGCACATTGCGCAAAAGAAACACAAGAGGTGAGTAGCACCCTTGGACCACGTGGTGCATCCTGAAGGGAACGTCGCGCAAAAGAAACACTAGAGGTGAGTGGCACCCATGGAGCACGTAGTGCGTCCTGAAGGGCACGTCGCGATGATGATGATAAAGGAACAAACCTATATGGACCTAAGACAATTAACACGTTAATAATTCTTAAACAAATTCTCTAATTAAATGTCGCCCAGCTCAGAATCAATGTTCTAAGTCTAAAATTTTGCTAGGGGTAAAATTTTGTCTACCCTTAAGAAAATATCTAAAAAAAAAAATAATAAAAAAAAAAAAAGGAGGGGGGGGGTTAAAATAAAAACCACTGAGTAATAATTTTGGTCTTCTTAAAATTTTTAGTAACATGAAGAGAGTAAGAAGTTAAATGAAAACCTATGAATATAAAATATAAGGAGGCAATTAGTTTATTTTAAACTTTTGATAATTTAAGAAGGTATTAAATTTTAGTAAAAATGAAAAGAGGTTAATTATAAAATATAAGGAGGCATTTAATTTATTTTAAACTTTTGATAATTTAAGAAGGTATTAAATTATTAGTAGATGGGGAAAGAGGAAATATAAAATTTAGGAAACTAAGGAATGGAGGAAACATAATGAGGGAAAAAGGGGAACTTATGGTAAAAAGCGAGGTCAACTTAGTAAAGAATCTGCAATTAAGAACCTTCTAAATTGAACTAAATTAGAAAATTCGTTTTAGGGAAGGTATTTAAAACCTGTAAGGGAATATAGGGACACCTAGGAGTAAATTTAGGAGTAACTTTAGGTGGGTGATGGAAATGAAATAATTTTTAAATTAAAGAAAATAATTATTGGAGGAAAGTGGGGGATGGATGACACTTGTACGAAGGAGAATTATTAGAAGATTTTTATCAAAACTTAAAATTTAATGAGATTAGGGAAAGAATGGAAGTTCTAAAATTCTATAAAAGAGAGAGAGGACAATAAAGAAGGGGGGATCGGTTGTTAGCGTAACGTTACGCTGCCGGATTAGTGACTTGACTGATTTACTTGTGAGGAGTTGGAATTTCCCAGCTCGGAGAGGAGTGGTAGCTCGGCCTTGTGAGGCGAGATGGGAGCTAGACGTACCATCTGGATAGTTTGTGGCCCCTTTGTGGCTCGGGGGGGTAAGGGGGAAGCAGAGTACCCCTAGTGTTGGTTGGAAGGTACCGGTGTAGTCTCGACGGTCAGCGAGCAGGATTGCACAGAGCGTGCGGACGACACTCGGAGTAGGCGAACAAGAAAAGGTACGCCTTTTCGGTTGAATGATAGACGAATGTAAGATTTATGATTACGATCTTGTTGAAATGAATGGTTTTTCATACTTCGGAGAATATCATTATGTAAGGGATGAGAAATATATACTACCTCTGCTACTTTAAATAGATAATGGATGAAAAAGAAATATTACTTCAACAATTGTTAATAGGTAATGGTTGTAAGAATCTTCCTTAGTGATTGTAAATATGTACCAATATAAAGGTTGCCTCTGCACTAGGATAATGATGATTGCATGCTTTTACTGAAGGGCCAGAGTTTGTTTTTAATGGTTAGCCATTTATTTGGTGGTTGGCGATTTAAATAGGTTGTAAGGTTGCGTTAAAGCTGCGAGATATTGCAGCTATTGTTGTTATTATAATTATTATGCCCAACCCAATCTCGACCCTTAAATCCCCAAGGGTTTATCACACGATTTGACTGGCCTGAGACTTGGTTCCCTCCTCCTTGGTGGCCTAGCTTGGCGTTTGGCACTTGTGCGTTGAAATTTAACCTAACGTTGTGGCGTGATTAAAAGATGGATGTTTTGTGTAGCTCTCGGCTGCTTGGCTGGAAGGCCCAATAAATTTTTATTCCTTGCATTGCTCTTATCATGCTCCTCATTTTTACTTTTGACTGTGCCTTATGTATGAAGGGAAAATTTTAACTGTGTATTATTTCTTCCTGCCAATTTAAGGTTTGCATGGATACAATCCCAGGCGAATTTAAAAAAGGCGATGAATTATTTTTACTCCTGGCCTGCGAATATATTTCTTCAAATCTGTTTTATTTTTGAATGAAACTACTGAGTGTGAATCACAAACAGGTGGATGCCACGCTTTTCCCGTTCTCTGCAAATTATTGAATTTCGCCGGCTAATTTACCTGGCGAGATACCCTTGGTCACTTCACCCCTAGACAGAGATATGGCTTCTTTGACTGTGGCTTTCTCCCCCTTGTTGTTATGATTTTTTGGTTATAACCCAGAGCCATCCTTACTAAAATTCATCCAATTTTTAATTTGATCATGGTTTCTTTTTTTTGCAATCACTTAGCAAATCGTTCTGATGGATAGCGTCCCTGTGGAAATTGTGTTCTTTGACAATAACCTAAAGCCATTCGTTTTATTTATTTCGTTAAAGTTTGGTTTATCCGCGCACTTCCCCACTGAAGATATTCTTGTACCTTAACCATTAAAAACCCGTTATACCTGTGCGTCTGGCCTTTGGGGAAAAACCCATTATACCTATGCATTATACATTGAAGGATTGCAATTTTTATACATTTAAACGATTGTGTTTTACCCCGACCATGATTTCGTGGTTACCATAAGATGGACTGATTTGAATCTGAGCTTGACTGTGCTCTTACACTATACCTTGGCGCTCCCTGTGTATGTGCACTAACTAACCTTGGAGTGATGCCTCCTCTATGCTTATGAAAAACATTTCTTCTGCTCATATTCTCTGCGCTCGGGTTTCAATTTCAATAGATATGGGCAAGGTAAATTTTTTCTCTTTACCCGGTGTTGTCTCCGATTTACTTCTGCATGGCGGTTCAACAGTGTGACCCTTCACTGAGAATCATGGAAGAAAAAGGGCAAGTAATCTCAATCCCCCCTATCTTTTCATTGGCCAATGCCATGCAACCACGCTGGGTAGACTCAACTTTGTTTCTCAGATTCAAGGTCATATGGCTGCTGGACTTCTCAGTAGTGTGAATTGTTTGTGGAAGTTATGATTGGACTTGCATGCACTTGTTGTTTTAAAAAAATGGGTTTAGATAAATTCTTAGTGGAGTAAGTTAATGTTGTATTTTAGTTTTGGTAGGTTTTCTTTTAAGTTTAATTAGGATTTTAGCGATGGATGGAATTGTAAGTTAAAATTATTGAAATTGTAAATTGCAGTTGTGAATAATATTACATTTAATTTATTATCAATTAAATTAAAATGGATTATATTCAAGATACCCTTGACTAAGTTGTTGTTATCAGACCACTAAAAGACCCAAATGCAAGGGATGTTGCTCTAAGTTGGAATTAATTTACTTTATGGTTATACAGTATTATATGCTCATGGAAATAAATGAGTTTCGTTAAGTTAGAAGGAATTTCCTTTTTAGCGTTCTTATGTGGTTGGGTTACTTATTATTGATGGAGGACGTCATGTTTCTTGGAATTGGTATTTGGCTTGGGTGTTCAATAAGATAGTACATCATAAGTGTGCGTGTAAAACTTGGTAATGATGATTATTGTTGAAATTAATGTTCTATTGATAATGGTATAAATGTTTTTATTGTTAAAATTGATTGGTTATATGATTAACTTATGATTTAAAAGTTGCCAGAAGTAGTTGTAAGTTATGTCAGTTAGGAAGTTGATCTTCATAAACTAGACTTGAATGTAGAGAGCAATACTGCTATGTATATTTTAAAGTTTAAACCAATTAAACGTCAGACTTGTGCATTAATTGTCTTTGCCTTGTAATGTGATTAAAAGTACACTTCCAATGCAATACTGTAATATAAGTATTGAGTTAATAATGATGTGCTATCGTAATATGCCTTAATATAGATAACTTGGTTATTTGCTATATCAATGGTTATATTATTGTCTTGTTAATTGCTTTATCTACTATATTAGTTTCCAATGTCTTATATGTGATTAAATGTATTACCTTCAATGCAATACTGTAATAGTAGTAACGAGTTAGTAATAACGCACTATCGTAAAATGCTTTAATGTAGATAACCATGTTGTTGAAAATCTTGATGGTTATGTTATTGTCTTTAGCTTAGAAGGCTTAGTCTGTTGTGTCGGGCGGGTTGTAGATGCCTCCATGTTCCTCAGAACATTCGCCATCCCTGAGACCTTAAATGGTTAAAATTGATGGGAACTTGGGCTTGAGCGTTGCTTATGTGTCTTGGAGGTCCTAACCATTGCAGGGTAGGATGGGCGGGTAGTCAGTCTTACTTATTTGTCGATTGATCATCGTTAAATGCACGCGGTTACTTGATATGCGTCTTAGGTTGTCTTGTTGTGTTCATCGTGGTTGCGTCTTGTTCATCGTCGGGTGGCGATGCAGAGTTGAATGTGTTTATTTCCCTTGTACACATGCGCACACACCTTTAAAAAAAATACAAAAAAAAAAAAAAAATTGTACTTGTTATTTGAGGTTCATCGTCGCAACGAGGAGTTTGTTACAACCAACACATAGAGTGACAATTACAGTTACATAGAAGTTTTTTTATTCGGATAGGCATATCTAACTTTTAATCAAACATCTAAACTTAGAGTGACGGTTACAAAGAAGTTTTTTTTATTGGGAAAGGTATATCTAATTTTTAATAGAACATCTACACTTGATAAAAAATTATAAAAATTTGATAAACTTTGGAGAAATGTTTTAAGTTCTAAAAAGTAGGTTAATCTTGACACAAATTTCTCTATCCTTTCTAGGTATTTTATGGAATTTAACAATGGAAAATAGTAATTTTGATAGTTAAAATTTTCAATTCTACAAATTTTGACACAATATGTAAAAAATCCAATTGGAAACTAAAGATCTATTTCAACAAGATTAACTTACTCTCCACACAAACTCAATTTTCCCAAAAGAAATAAGTTTATTTCCATTTTTTCTAAATTCCAACTAGGTATTTTGATAGAATCAAAATATGGAAAATCACAATTTTGATAATTAAAATTTCAACTCTACAAATTTTGACATAACATGTAAAAAATCCAATTTGAAACTAAAAATCCATTTCAACAAAATTATCTTTCTTTCCACACAAACTTAATGCTCCTCGAGCCTTGAGGAGAGAAAATTACGCCAGACATATTAAGCCATGAAGTAAGAACATTTTGTTATACTTGGTAAAGGATGATAGAGGGAATGCTTGGAAGGCCATATACTCACACATGGAATCTTTCATACTAAAACGGCCAAAGGGCATGATTATATATAGAAGCTTGTTGAAAAAAAATAAAAACTAAGAAGAATTAAAAAAATGTTTATCATGTAATCTTAGTGGCCATCCAAAATGGTCTTCTTGATAACAATTTTTGGGTTCTAAACATTGGATATCCTCCAGTGCATTTTTCACTTCAAATAAGTGCAAATCATTTAAAAAAACCTAAAATGGACAAACTTACGGAGGTTCCTATTTTAGACATCAACCCTCCTACTCAACCCTAATTTCATGTTTGAAAGAATTACTCAACCCTAATTTCATGTTTGAAATAAAATTTTTTGCTTGTTAGGATTTTGTTAGCATATATAAATTATAGCTTCTTTTTTATTATCAGCATTCTCTCTCATTAATCTCCCGTTAATAGAGTTTGAGTTTTTATAAGGAAAAAGTCGCATAGAGCGAAGAAATTTAAAAGTGATCCGTTGTGGGATATTGTTCGAACTCCTTAAAGGAAGGACACGTGGACAAGGAAAAAGGAAACAAGGGAAATAATCACAATAATCCAGATTTGGTCACGAGAAAGCATAACACGGTGTTAGAACAATAATTTTTGAAATGGAAAATGGCACTATGCCTAGATAGGATACCAAAACATAATCTCTTATTTCAACCTTTATAGAATTAAAAACTATTCCAAAGAAAAAGGATGCTTGGTAGTTGGAGGTTTCGCATTGGTTGCTCTAAGTGAAACCCGAACAAAAAAATGCATGTTAGTATTGTTGGATCTGTAGTAATGCAAAAAAAAATACAAAAAAACCAAAATATCTAACTCCAGTTCAAAATAACTCAAGTAATGTATGTTAGTAATGTTGGATATGTAGTAATGCAAAAAAATGAACCACCTATTTTGACGGCTGGGATTCAAGAACAAATTTCTGGAGACAACGTGGAATTCTCACCGGAATTCTCACTAGGAAACTCCAACCACACCATAGCACAACAAAAAAAAACCAAATTTGTTAATTATTTTATTTAAGTGGGCCCTAGTAGATGAAAGAAAGGGCACACTGAGTGTGGCATCTCTGGAGAAAGTGTTGGATCTGTAGATTTGAGCAGTTAAGTCTGAATAATCTGAGTGTCCCATGGGTTTTTTAATACACCGAATTCATTTATGCATTCAAAAATGCAATTTAAACAACAAGAAGTTGTGATTTCGTCCAAATTTATGTAGTTGGATTACAGCAGAAAAAAACAAAACATAGAACAATTACACAACACCTGTATGATATGTTCCTATCATTAGTAGGGTAGTTTAAGAATCCCCCATGAAACATCTCGGAATGAAAGCATATTGGATTACCTCCTTACATCAAAATTGCTCCCATAGCATACCCACTTGCATTTTTGTCGAGTTCAAAGGGCTTCTACAAGTTAGGGAATGCGAGAACTTGATCTTTTATTGTATCTTGTAGAAAGTTTTTTGTTGATTATTTCTCCACTAGAAATTGGTATCACTAGTTGTTATGGCGTGGAGTGGTTCAAATACCGCTGAAACAGATGCTATGAAATTTTGTATGTATTTTGTTTCCCCAACAAAGATCTTAACTTTAGTGACATTAGTAGGAACTAGCCATTTTACAATGGCCCCCATCTCTATGGGATCTATATTGAACTCCCCTCCGCTGATCACATAACCCAAATAAACCAATAAATATTGAGAAAACTCACATTTCTTGAGGTTATCTAGTGGTGGATTTTTTTTTAGAGTCTCTAACACATGCAGGAGATGTGAGATGTGCTCCTCCCATATAAAGATATAAACCAATATATCTTCCAAATATACTATAATAAATTAATCTAAATATGGGCACAATGCATCATTCATTATTCTCATAAATGTAGTTGGTGCATTACATAAACCAAATGGCCTGACCAACCATTCATACAAACCTTTCCTTGTCTTGAAGATGGTATTCAAAGTGTCTTCTTATTTTACATGCACCTGGTGGTATCTTGATTTGAGATTTGACTTGGTGAAATACTTGGTATGTTGCAACTGGTCTAGCAAATCATTGATTTTGGGAAGAGGTTACCGGTTCTTGAGTGTAATCTTGTTAAAAGATTTGTAGTCAATACACATTCACCAAGTCCTATCCTTCATGGGTACTATGATGATAGGTCACTCACAAGGTGAGCTTCTTGGTTGAATAACTCCCTACTCCAACACTTTTTGCAACTATTTATTTACTTTGATTTCTTCTATAATAGATTGTCTATACAATCCAATATTTGGTAAAGGGGAGTTAGGAAACAATTGTAGAATATATTGTCTATGCAACCCAATATTTGGTAAAGGGGAGTTAGGAAACAATTGTATCTCCTGCTCTACTTCCTTCTTAAGTGGTATCCATTTAGGCTCCTGGAACAAGCCTCTATATGCCTACGACAAATCCTACAATTTTTTTTTTTACTTTTTAGTACATCCCTCTAGATATTTTTCTACTCTTATCAATTCATCACCTGGGTGATTCTCTTGTAAGAAAAGAAAAGCATACTTCTTACTTAAACTAATCATCTTTTTGGCTTGGTTGGCACTTACTAGTGAGATATTCTATTTTCCTTTATGTTCATTAATGATGAAACACTTTCCATCCTTGATTAAGAGGCATTATTGTTCTCTCCTCATGAAGATTGTATCCCTGATATACATGTAGGGGATTTTAAACACTATTCCACACACATCATGGGGTACTACATATAACTCCACTTCATCAATAAAATATCTAGTTACAACAAATTTGATCTTACACTATTTCATGACCTTGATTTATCTATCCTTGTTCACCCACCCCAATGGGTATGGGATTGGATGATCATGAACCTCCAACCCAAACTTATTAAATAAATTGGATGCTATGATATTGGCCTATGAACCAAAATCAAATAGAGAATATACCTCGGTCTTCTTGGCCTACATATTGACGAAATAGTTTTTTCATCTCCTTCTCTTCCTTGTGATGAAGGATACTCAAATTCACCTCCTTCTCACTAAAGTGCATAAAATATTCTCATCCACATTTGAGTTACTCTCTACCCAATTGCTTGAATCCATGGCTAGAAGGTTCTTATTCTTGGCATCCTTCTTACGGCTCTTAGGGTTCATCTCTAGATGTAGTTTCCAACTGGCTCTTAGGGTTCATCTCTAGATGTAGTTTCCAACTCTTTTCTTTAGTCTGAAAATTGATACTGCAATGGTTAGAATCATTACTTGGATCCTTGATTTGATGTGTAGTGGTTGTTATCTTGTTGTTTCCCCCCTTCCACTTATTTCTCTCCTTGGAAGCATCTTGAGGATCTTTCTATTTGAAACCACTTGGTTTTCCATTCTTGTGTCCTATATTTTTAAGATATTGTGCTTGTAGATAGGTTGCATCCACTGTCTTGGGCTTGAAGAGAATCAATTACTTTCGCAAAAGACTATTTAGACCTCCCAGATACTTTAGGAGTAGATCTAGGTTCTTGAAGGAGTTACCTAACATGATAGCCATTTTTTTGAATTTGGTGGTGTACTCTTATAAACTCTTCCCTTTCCTTTTCCTAAAGTAATGCTAATGGATCCATTGGTCATCTACATACCCAATAGGCTAAAATTGGGACTTGATGAGGTATTTGAAATCCTCCCACTTAATTACTAGCGAATCAACCTTAAACATAAATGTCTTCATGTGACTTTCTCCCTAGGTTAATGCATTTACCTCTAATTTTAGTATCCATTTTCACTTCCATTTTAAATAAATACTATGAAAGGGTAATGGCACTAAAATTTGGCTACTCTTAATTTTCAAGATCTTTCCTTGACTCCTTTTATGGGTCTTCATTATCTCATGGTTTCTCCTCTTATTCGATCTTTGAGTTAGAGTGTATATACTCCCTAAATGGTCTAATATTTCTTTCGAGAACCACCATGAGGTTGGCCACATTGTGAGATATATCAACAACTTTCTCTTCCATCCTTGCAAATATCTCTTATGTTGGAGCTCAAGGGTTGTTGTGAATATAGTCATCTGGCATGACTAGGGTATGTGTCTTTCCTCATAAACCAGTTCCTAGATCGAGAAAATTTCCACAAATACTCCAAAAAAAAAAATTATAATACTAATATAATCTGTAAATTATCGTGGATATTCCACTTCAACAGTTCATCACAATAGATCTTATACTATTGTGAAATTTTAGATTATGCAATTTATCTCCTTAGATACCAGATTCGTTATTACTAGACTATTGCTAAAATTTATGAGAATAACTAAATACAAAAATGAAAGAAATGAGAAAAATAACACACCGAACACACATAAATGAACACAAGATATATCCAAGGAAACCTAATACGAGAGAAAACCCATTTAGAAAGTGAAGCCTATGCTTTGCTCTCTTTTCTTCAATTACGAAAAATGAAAATACAAAGAAAGAGACACTCACTGTGGAGTTTCCTTTGACACTATGGCCTATATGGACACTAGAAAATATTTTCCTCCTCTATTATGCTCTAAAAATACCACTCCTATATGCTTTTCAAAGTTATGGTACAAGTACAATACTAAAGAATAGAACCCTTTCTCCTCCTAGTCGCTTGGTATTTAACATAGCCCGATAGTCATCTAGGGAAAGGTTTTTTACTTCCTCAACCTTTTAATTAGTGATAAGGTTTGTACCTTGTTGACATGGGTGAAAATATTGTTGTCGACATCAGGGATAGTTTCCTGATGGAAGGTCCTAATTAGAACCACTCTCATTTGAATAGAAATATCCAATGGAATATCGGCCCAACTTCTGCTAACTAAATGAATTTCTCTCAGAAGAGAGACTTTTCCATCTAATATAGGATAAATCCTAAATGAAAAACTATTATAATATGGTAATGCAATCTTATTGTAACAAACCACTACAATCATATTCTAGCAATAACATAGTGAATTACTGGTATATAGTTTAATGTGTAAAAAATAATAGTTCTTGTTTCACACAACCAAATCATATTGCATACTTTTTTTCATACACATTACCATAAGCATGTTCCTGTAATTGAATTCAGGATCCATTTGAAATTATTCCCTACAAATGACAATTGGAAATAATTAAAAATTGAAAACACTTATAGAAAACAATGCACCATTGAATAAATGAATAATAAAATTGTTTTCTATTATCGTCCCTTAAATAAATAGTTCATTTTTAGGAATACAACAAGAAGAAGAGAGATTTCCTACCACGATTGAGTTTGATAATGAGTTATAAAATACCCAATTTCAATTCTCCAACCACCCCTCTTTTAGTTTACATTGAACTTCTTTTATACCTGAAAGTGGAATGTTGACCTTCCTAATTACATAATTTTTCGGTTACTAATTCTATAGATTCCCTACTCTTCACATTCCCATTACATTTATGATTTTCCAAAACATATAAAAATCATTACATAATATTCCTTCGTACTATGATCTCCTCAGGAAGGTGAGAAACTTGAAATATTTGGCGATGAAGGGATCTTCGAATAAAAATTTAGACTAGATGATGACCAACTACACGAAAACTTGTTCATTGATCACATACCTGTTGTGTTTGTTTAGGGAACTAGATTGGACAAGGAGGAAACACAGGCTTTCCCTCGAGCCTTCTCCTTTTACGAAGATGAATAGTTGTGGACCTCTATTTTCCTACCTCGCTCTTGTTGCATGGTGAATAATAGGATATTATTTTTTATTTGGATGGAGTTTAGGTTGGATTATGTATTACCGCCATATTTTCAAGTGTATCATGCATTCTATAAGAATAGGTGCTCTGCTACTTGTAAAATCAAGTGAAGTTCCTCTTTGGTCTGGCACTGTCAGATCCTCATAGTTCCTCCTAGTGGAAATAATCAAGATAATGAATAAACCTATCCTAATGTTGTGGCCTTGAAATATTAGACTCTAACTACTCCCTTTGTTAAGCAATAAAGTTTCCATGTCCTTTGCTTCCTTTTATAATCAGTCCACATGATTTTCCTTGAAATGAGACTATGTACGAAAGGCGTTGGTACCAAAGACTCATTTTGTTCTTCCCACTCAAAAGGACACTTCATACATTAATTATCCAAGATCCGTATAATCTTTGAGCACTGGTGATCTATGCCTTGCCTTCAACTTGTAATGTCTTGCCTTCCCTTGGTGGATCTATATGTAATGCTTGCAACCGGTGTGTCATCTATCTTTAGTTATAATCATTGTTTATTACGTTTTCACATGTGGTGATTATATTCTTCCCTTATCTATGTTTATTGCATTGATCTCTTGGAATATGAAAATACGTAGAAAGTTATGAGCCTACATACCACAATAACTACATTTACCAAGATTTGTCCTAGGTCTATCTAGGATTCCTTGTACTATATTATACTTCTTTCATTCCACATGGATTTAATGCATGCGAGATGATAAGTTGAATGATATGCGTATAATAATTGTCATGTAACCTATCATCAACAAATGGGTTGGAAACATATTTAAGTTGTAAGCATGTTTTCAAGAACATATACATATTTTGGAAACTTTAAATGAAGTTGAAGAATAGCAGTTCATACGTTTTGCATAGATTTCAATCAATAGATTTACGGGTTGTGGGGTTATAGGGTCATAGTATTTTATGTATGCGTACTTTGGGAAGAGGAAATTACATTATTTCTTTCGCATAGATTCTTCTTCATGATCTACGGGTTTGTGGAAAATCCTCCATGAGTTCGACAATCTCGATCAAGGTTTACCCATAGTGAAGTTTCGTCACATATTAGGCAACAACGTTTTCCGACACTTCGGGTATATGGATTTGTGGTGTGGATCGAGAATGAGATTTTAGGAATAACCAACTCCCTAACAGGTAAATATGCAAAGATTAGTACTGAAAAGGGTCGAATTCACTAAGATGGTGTCAACATAGGTAAATTTCATAAGGGTTGGGCTTACACGACTTGCAGGTCACGAGTTTGTGGAGGATCATTGTTTGAATTTATTTGGTGACCTCCACAAAGCCTATTGTCTGCAATGCTTATTTATGTGGCTTGTACTTTGTGGTAATAGGTACATAAAGGTTTTACATGGTTCAATACAAGACCACATTCCCACAACCATGAACCAATGAAAATGGTTTGTATTGTTCATGCGCATGGCTCTTCTGATCCCATGGGAATAATTTCTCTTTCCTATGTTTGTGTAGTTAGCTTCCTTTCATTGAATAATCTACCGATATTCGACTTGCAACAATCCTTTTCTTTCATCCTTTACAAAGGATATTCATTCTTTGTTTGCAGGTGAATACCTTGGGCTATCATGTTCCTCTTCACGTCATTAAAGTTTCTTCTCGTCTCAAGTAGAAAAAAATAAAATATGAGTGCATGTTCCATAAATCATTCAAATGTATTTCTTTCAAATCCACAATCCCTATTTATTATAATACTCAATCGGAGAAAGATTATCAATTAATTCAACTGAGTTATATTTCATTCAAACTGAAATCGTTTATGTATGATATTGATAGAATAAGATTTTCATTGTTTTACTTGGTTAGATATTCATGTCGTAACCAAGACCTTCTATCGTTTCTTGAACTCATGGTGTTAAAATCATCAAATGTAATGAGATTAGAGAGGGTACCCATAACAGGAGACATGCGACCTCATTATAGTGATCCCTTACCTCATGGAGGAGAGTATCTGATTTATCCCGCATGGGAAGAAAATGTAGGTTAATGATATGTATCCTTTCTCTATCAAATTTAACATATAAATCTTATGGTTAGAAAAAGAAAAAGTCCCTCCCTTTATCCTATGGATTATTTGGAAGATCATAGATGAAGCGAGTGAATTTATGTGATTTTAGGGGTCATTTCCACATCTTCCTTTCTTATAGTTTAGCTGATGGAATCAATTCAGATGAAATCTAGCTTATAGTCATATGACTCTAGGAAAATTTGATGATATGATATGTGAGTGGAACAAGTTGAGTATATCAAGTGGAGAGAAGCATGTTTTAGATTGAAGCATTATAAGGTCCAAACTTTGAATCAACAAGTTCAAACATGTTGATAGTGAGGAGATTCTATTTCTTCTAGATTAAATATTTGAGATACTAAATTTGAGTTATTCCCACAATTTGGTTAATATTTGTTCCCCCCCATTGCCTTTCCTATTATGGACAGATCCCAATATTTCTTAAGAGATTTCGGTTAACTAGGTTGGACCCGAAAGGAGGCGTGTCATCATAAAGGACTATTCCACCTTCTCATCCTTAGATATCTAATGCGAAATATGGAAATTGAAAGAGCTATTATTGGAGCATCAAAACATCATTCAATCATAGACATGGTTACAATAGAATCTCTCTTAAGGGTCTCTTTTCATAATGAGGGTAGGGACATCAATACTAGATTCAATTGTGCATAGTCCACAAATGGGTTCCTCAAGGATTAGTGTTTCCCAATTGCTCACACTTCTATCTTGATATATCATTGAATGATAAAAAAGGTAGGATTACAGGTAGGTTAGGCATCCAGATATAGGATAGATGTGGCCCCCATTTATTTTGTCTCATAAGATCAAAAAATAAAAGGGGGACTTGTTGTGGTCACAACAAAGATTCTATAATATTATTAAAAATCCACACCTAGCTAGCCCCATACATTTGAGTAATGGAGTTTAATGTGGGATCCACTCATACAATGGTGGTCAAAAAGGTATATCAACTTGTGAGAGGCATAATGTTTGCATACGAGCTTCGATTGAGATGATTTTTTCATTGTTGGAAAGATGTAGGAGTCTAGAATGCCATAAAGGGTGCGTACACAATTTCTAAACATTGTAACCCCAAAAATATCATTTAGTTCCTCAAAATGGCTATGAAAATTTCTAGACCCCAATTTTTCAAACTCGGACCTTCCACTAAAATGGCTCTGCAAGCCGATTTCTCCAATTGTTTCACCCAGAAAGTGTCGATATAGATGAAAAATTATATGATGATCCAAATTTTTGGATCATTTCA
Source organism: Picea engelmannii (assembly GCA_009831015.1). Classification (NCBI taxonomy): domain Eukaryota; kingdom Viridiplantae; phylum Streptophyta; class Pinopsida; order Pinales; family Pinaceae; genus Picea; species Picea engelmannii. The sequence goes on from ML777126.1 coordinate 219,410, forward strand.
AGAACTTCCTAGGTAGATCTAGCTCTTTCATAGGAAGAAATCAAAGACAAATAGTTAGAATCCTACCCACTATTTCAAGTGGAGTATTCTAATATGAGATTCATAATCTTTCCATACATATTTAAAAATAATTAAACAGATTAAACCTAACTCCACCCATCAAAAAAATCTATCGAAAAAACTTTTCAAGCAATATTCCAAAAAAAATAAAATCAACACATCATCAAATCTAAAAAATTCTAGGGGTATTGTTGCAACGTAAGGGGACCTCTAGTTTTCCATCACTCCCTCATCATCCAAAATTTGAGTGGGTTGAAAAGGCCCTTTCTTTTATATGGCCTACTAAGGTTAGGTGACCCACACCAATTTGGTTTTCAATGGGTCTCTAAATATTTCATCCTACCCTAGCATGTTATATAATGCTAAATCCCTTCCTTTAGATTATCAATAGCCTAACTCATTTTCTTGGGGAGAAAGAAACTCAAGAGCCTCAATTAAAAGAAATTGAAAACAGGTAAACCATAGAGGAATCATAACAATTATTGGGGAAGGCCCATGAAATTTTGTGTCCTTCATCCTCAAGTTGTTTCTTGCACATGGGACACTCTCTACTTCAACATGGTAGTTAGGACTTGTACATGGGACTTAGGTTTATGGTATAGTTTGTTGGAAAATTTCATCTTTGTGGCTAGAATTTGTACATGGGATCCTATTTTTCTAGCTTACTTCAACATTGAGATCAATGTGTATCCATGGGACCCTAGTTTATGGTCATACCTCCTCACAAGTAGCATTGAGGGAAATGATTTTATAAGGAGGGTGGGATGTTGTGATCCTCCCTATGGGTGTAATGGGGGAAATAAGAGCTCATAGTAGAGTAATAAGAGTGGATTCCATTCAATGTAAGGTGTTACATGTCCAATATTCTTATTATTATTAAATAAGTTGATTGGGATTATAGTCCCTTGTCTTAGCATAAGTATAGTAAACATATGTGTATCACACTATTATTTATTAGGAGATTATTATTGTGGATTCATGTGGAAAATAGTTGAGATAGTTTCCTATTGTTGTATTGATCCAAATTGTATAGGGAAAAAAATAAAAAGCACATAGGAATATAACAAAGAGCACAATAATACAATGAAAACCTAATTTCTATTAATGAATAAAATAGCAGAATATTGTAAAAAACAAACTAGCTAGAATGGTCATAGATTATCTCTAGACAGGGAGAGAGAGAGATGTTAGCTATGGTCATTCAAAAAATGTAATACAATAAGCCAAAATAATGGCCTTTTAACCTAAATAAAGAACCCTAAAGGTCCAAAACCCTAACCCTAGGAGGCGAAGCACCAAAAGGTGTTTTTTGGGCCCCGAGGTGGTTAGTTTCTACATCAACTTCTAGGGGGTGCAACTTTAGCATACAATATCCATTTGGGGCACATAGTAGCTCATTGGAAAGATCTAAATAAGGAATACAATATTTTTCCATGGAATAGTTGTGTCAATGGAAAAACATCGGCCCTTTAATTTCATAGAAAACAACGGTTACGTCCTCAAAATGGCCCCAAAAGTTTAGGACCTAGGAAATCCTAAAAAGTCATAGCAAAAATTACAAGATGAAGAACCATGTTGAGTCAGTGGAAGAGGTGTGTCACCACCAATATAAATATATATTATTCCTCCCCCCTTAGGAATCAATTTTCCCCATTAACTCAAATTCTCGTAGTAGATGGGGAAAATTTTATTGAATTTGGATTTTGGTGAGCCACTTGCCTTGCTAAAGAAGTTTCCCTACTTTGACAACATGGTTGAGTTGTATGTTTTGCTTGTGGTTAGACTTCATCTTGTTGTACATGATATGATTGATTACATATTTCTCAAGGAATACATGATTGATTTATGTAGAGGATAATTGCTCAACCACCTCCGAGGTGTCCAACAGAGGTGGGAAATATGGTCGAACCAACTCCACATTAAATATTGTGTGCAATTCAAAGAAAGGAGGAATACTCAATTCAAAACAAATCTCACCCACAACCTTTGTGATGGTTTAAGTACCATAGAGAAGTGGTTTAAGCTTCCTATGGGGGGCCATGAGGAACTCTTTCTACAAATAAAACCATACCGTGTCACCAACTTGAAAATTGTGTGGAACCCAATGTTGGTCATGTCACTTTATGTGCTTTGTGTTAACCTTCTACAAGATATAATGAAAGTATTGTTGGAGGTGTTGGATCCATTCAAAAAAAACGGTTTCTCTTTTTTCCTTGATTTGAGTGTGGGAGGACAATATTGGTTAAGATGGAACATGTAGATCTACATCAATGGGGGCTAATGGCTAGAACCCCAAGCACACCTGAAAATCATCATGGCCAATAGATCCATGGAGGGATATATTATAGTTACATTGAACATATCGAAGGGTTTCATCCCATGTATGTGGATGCTTGGAGTTGATATTAACATGATATGAACAATCATCATGTTGACCACTTCCATTTTCCCATTTGTTTGAGGGTGAAAGGTAGTTGATTTGGTCAACTTGGTGTCTACTATAGACCATAGGTTGGACCAGAAGGTAATAAGTAACTTGATGTCCCTATTTGAAATAACGATCCATGGTAACACAAAATCAACCCAAAAATGATAAAAGAAGATCCTAGTAGTGGCCTCAGCTGTGATACTCTTTTTCCATGGTGCCAAAATGGCCATGTTAGAGAAACAATAAAAAAACACAAAGAAAAAATCATGACCGTGTTTAACAATGGAGAGGATCATATTACCCCTACTTCTTGATGGACAATTTAGCAATGGCACAAGAAATTCATGACATGATATATTGGATAACATCTTGTTGAATATTTGGCCAATATAAATGTTTCTAAAGCACTGCTACTATATTTTCCACATTGAAGTTCCCTACCACCCAACTGTAATGTGCCTCCAAAACTAGCTTTGCATGCTCTTTTGAAGGAACGCAAAGATGGAACAAATAACACAAGAGGGAATCCTATAGGTGTAAGTCTAAGACTTGCTTTCTTGTGCTCAGTGTTTGATAAGTAGTAGTGAATTTAAAGTCATTGTTGTATAATCATGGCCACCTAGAGGTATCATTCCCACATAAGTTGAGAAATATGGTTAGCACAACAATCAGGGTCGACTAAGGCAGTCTTCAACATAGTGGGGACTACCCTTCTTGTAATTAATGTTCAAGTGGAATTTTTGTAGGTATCTGGACCACTTATGATGTTGGTAATTCTGTAGGTTTACTTATGTCTACATGAATTTCAAAGGCTTGTGATCACTATGGATGATTGTTTCCTTTTCCAAAATATAATGCTTCCACTGTTGTCATGCCCCCATAATGGAGTACATCTCCTTGTCATAGTTGGGATATTTGTAAACATCATCAGATAGCCTTTCATTGTTATATGAAATCCAATTTCTCTGTTGAGTGAGGACTGCATCGATAGGATAGTCAGAGGCATCTGTCTCAATCTGAAATGGTTATCGTAGGTCCAACAGTGTGAGGACTAGTGCGGAGCATAGTCGTGTTTTACATTTTGGAATGTTTTTTGTTATGATTTAGACCAACAAAACTCGGCTTTAGATCTATCGTTAGTCACTTAAATTAAGGGCCAAGCGATATGAGATAAACTCAACACAAACCTATGGTAGAATTTGACAAGCCCTAAGAAGTTGTAGACCTCAGTCATTGTTGTTGGGGCTGGCCAACCGCAAATAAAATGGATCATGGATAGGTCCACATTCACCCTATGTTCATCCACAACATATCGTAAGTATTGAATTATTTTCGTGTTGAGTGAGAATTTCTCCAAGCATCCCTATCTCCTCAAATGATTTGGTTGTCCTCAAATGTTAGAATATCTATTGGAGGTTTCTCAATTATTTGGCTTCCCATATCCTTCAAATGATTGGAAAATTTATGTTTAAATGTAGAATCTTGTGAGGTGCTTTACGATACTTGTAAATTCTATTATCTACTTGTTGAAAGAGAAATAAATATATATCTTTCCCCTCTATTAATTTTTGTTTTTTGATGTGTTGTCATTCCATTTCTTTGTTCATTAATTTATTTTTTGCAAGATTGATTACCACATCAATCAGTCATAGTTTTTCTCCCATCCCAAAGCTTTGAATCATAATTTACATCCACTATTCCTAGGATCACCTTTCTCTCTTGGTACTGAAATAATAACAAGGATAATGTGTTTAAAATAGCATAACATATTCAAAATTTGTGAGGAAATAAATGACCATTCCACAATATTCATGATTTTAAATAATTAAATTAAAATTTCCAAGATTACTTGATGATATTTCTCCATCAACAAGTCCTAACCCACTAAGGTGGAGCAAACCCAACACCGAGTTAATCCCTTGTAAATTAATAGAGAAGAGAAAACCCACAGTCCACTGAAGCGGATCAGACTCGACAGTAAGTAAAACCGACCCCTATAAGCTAACGAGGCATAACATACCAAAAAATAAATAAAAGCCAAAGTTAACGGAGTGGAGAAAACCCAAAATTGCATAGAGAAGGATTATGGCCCAGGCCCCATGGGAAATTGATAATGAGAAATTCAAATGAAAATGAGTTGTATGCACATGAGTGTGGGACTATAGGACAAGTTACAACACAATTTAATTTACTCTCATTAATTTCTTTAGTCAACCCTTGGTGACACGGTATCACCCCTACCCAACTGTGCGTAATATCATTTATTCCTTCAAAAACTTATAGTGACATGATACAATCCTGCCCATCTATGGTATAGCCTATATTATAGTTATATCATGTAGGTACCTACTAGTATATTTTATGGGTACTCTAGCTAGTTACATGTAGATTTGATGGGTTCACGAATTTGATCCAGGTCATTGTTGGCATGTGGATTTCATATCCACCTGTCAAATATGGGTTCACAGACAAAATATGTGCTACAACCATTCAAATTCCATCTTGCACTCAGATTGCTGATTTTTCAAAAATCCTATCAGAACATGCATGAAACTTTGACTCACCCAAAAAAAAATCTCGTGGGCGATTTGAGTTCCTTGTAGTCAACACCCCATAAGATGACAATATATCTATATCTGTACTTTACACACATCTCAATACATTTGATATTACATGGTTCAATGTAATTACTTAAATACATCAAACCTCCCAACCTCAAATTCTTTGCAATGAGTGGAAGCTCTTGGAACCAATCATGTTTACCATCACAAAACTAATGAAAATTAGAAAACTTCCTGGAAAAAAAATTATGTCAATAAAAGAAATGGAAATTAGAAAATCTAATGAACAAAAGAATTGTGTGAGAGGTACTCAAGTGGATAATTATTGAATGAAGTTGCCATTAGTTGATGGAGTTCCTACACCTTTTAAATATTTCATGAGCGAAGTCACCATCCATTGGTGGAGTTTCTACACCTTTAAAAAAAAATAAAAATTGGAGTATATTAAATAGAGTGACACACAGTTGAGTTCTCCAAACATATCCAAGATTAATGTATGGAGCTAAAGGCAGTGACATAATCTATTTAGGTGTATGGTGCTTAACCTCCTAGAATTATTTTACCATAGAGGTTTAAGTTAATATAGAGTATTGTTCTGTGACTATCTGAACATCACTGACGAAATCGATACAGGTGTATTCTGAAGAGATCATATGGATAACATTTTATACATAGTCCACACAACATTGATGGAATCTATCTAGATGTATGTTGAAGATTTTATTCTAAACATTTTAATTTTTACAGCACAAGGATAAGCAATTTGTATGTTGAAGAGTGTATTCTAAATATTTTAATTTTTATAGCACAGAGCTAAGCAATTTTAATTGAGGACCAATTATTCTAGTTGGTAAAATATTTACATAGAATACTCCATGTAAACATTGACAACCATGTCTTAAACATCGAGGTTTATGGGATGAGTATGGAATAAATTACAACAATTTGAACTCCAATACAATTTTTTGAAGGGTAAGTGACTCAATCTTTGAGATTTGTCACGAAAATGTCAACATCATTCGAATTTCATGAAATACTAGAGATCATAGCTCGAACTCAACATATGAAGTGAAAAAGCATGAAATTTTTTCATTTTTGGGATTCATAGTCCATTTGTATATCTTTGGCCTAGCTATACACTGTGAAATCCCTCCTAGCCTTGACATCGTTGTACAGTCTAAAATCCTTCCTAACATTAAGAAAGTAATCTATATACAAAAATGGGCCTGGGATTTCATGGGTTGTAGCACTTATTTTGTCTACGAACTTGCATTTGACAAGTGGATACAAAACACACATGTCAACAATGACCTGTATCAAATTTGTGAACTCGTCAAAACTACATGTAATTGGGTAGGGTACCCATAAAAATTACTAGTAGGTACCCGCAGGCTATAGCTATATAGTATAGTCTAAACCATGTCTGGGAAGGATGGTTTCATGTCATCAGAGGTTCCTGAAGGAATAAATGAGATTACACATGACTGGGCAAGGAATATTATATGTCACCAAAGGTTCACTGAAGAAATTAATGAGAGTAAATGAAATTGTGTTGTAACTTGTCCCATAGTCCTACACTCATCCACGTACAGTTCATTTTCATTTGAATTTCTCATTCTCAATTTTCCATGGGGCATGGGCCATAATCCTTCTTTGACCAATGGTTGGTCTTTTCCACTCCTTTAACTTGTAAAATATTAAAGGATTTTTTTCCCCAACGAATAGAAAAAGGACAACTAATTCCTTAGCTAAAATTGTAGCTAGTAGTTCTTCCAAAAATCAAGACTAAGACACAAAGCTATAAGGATTTCAACACTTATTAGAAAATCCCTCTAATCACTTTGTAATATTTTGGAGAAATATGAGAGAAGGATGTCTTAGAAATAAAGGTTTCATACCTTATCAAAGGCCCAATAAAAATCATGATCCTTAGAAAATACCCACACCCATTCACCTGCAACTACATTAAAATGAAATAGCCATGGAATATTGTTATATAGTTCACCCATCCAAGAATGATGAAACATATTGTCGTGAATTATGAACAGCTTTGAATTCTTCAACCAAGAGGACAATGAATCACAATATGGAACCATGAAAAGAGAAGACCCTAAAACTTCTACAACTATGGTCATATGGGATATGTTGGCATTGAAAAACACTAAAGGGATCAAGAAGAATGAGGAATAAGAGGAAGCTAAATCAAGTGAAGCTAATATTATACAAGGGAAAAGAGAAAATCCTTTGAGAAATAGATTTCAACAACACACTACTCCCACTATCCCTCCAAATCCTCCTACAATCCTCCAATGACTCCAATTATCTCCTTGAACCATGTGCTCCACTGCCACCCTCCCCCCCCATATGAACACTATCAAAATATAGGCATCCTCAATTCAACCTTGTTCCTCCATGAAAGAATCCAAGCCATGTCATGATATATAGGGATAAATTCCCTCCTTCTGAATATGAAATTTGACTCCTCCAATGTTGGGAATTCTCTAGGAAAGTAATGTCCTTGATGTGGCCAACTTGTAGAATGTCACCAATTTTTTTGAAGGCATATTATTCTCCAAAAAACAATATCACGAGAGAATTAAACTAAGGTCAAGAGACCACTAAGTGAGGAATCCACAATGTGAAAATCCATCACAAGCCATTTAATGATGAATCATCACCATGCAACAAAAATATCATGAAGCAACCCCAACTTAGTGTAAACACTTTTAGAGTAAAGATGAAATCTAAAACACGTTTCCACCCAAGAATAGAAAATGTTTTGTTTATTCCACCCCCAAGATATGATATGAGGAAACCATAATGAAGGAAACTCCTCTAAGACACTTAGGTCACTCACCCAACTAGATTACTTTCAAGATTAGAGAGACTATTTTCCCTAGAGCTCTCTAGGAAACACTCTATCCAACCTATCCATGGCACTCCCCTCACATTCCCACACATCAAAAAGAATATCATTCCATTCTTTTATAAATATTTCTTCAAGAATATCCTTTCCTTTAATAATCTTGAAAGTGCCTAGAACGACTCCATCCCATTGTCTTCTTTCATGATTGACTCAGCAAAGCCATATCTTTTCTCTTGAGAGCATAATCATAATCAATATAAAATAATATTTTGTATGAATTCTTATCAAACCTAGGATTTACTCTCCTATATAGCCATCCATATCTCTCACATTTCTCATATTAATCTTCTATGATTCATATCTTGGTCTTCATCATATTACTCTCCTCGTTCTCACATCATCCTCTTCCCCAATTTACTCTTCACTAATTACAATTCAAATTTCATTCTAAAGACTTACATAATAGTGCATGCATTCAAATTGCAATCCATGTCATGACATGGGAACATGCTCATGAATGGAACCTCCTAGTATCTAATGAAAAACCTCTCGTGAACAAGGGGTGTGGTCAATTTGAATGCATAAATGGAAGGAAATGGAAAATATATGGTTTGAATAGGAAAAAATTCTGAATACCTATGGAGATGGATTCTCTTAACACCCTCCTAACTAGTACTCAATCCCCATGATCTCGGAATTACGGTAGTTTGACTACCCTTCTAGCCACTACCTACACTCAATGATTGATGGTTGGGATTTTAATAAGGCACATGTTGAAAATATGAAGGTTATGAAACTTAGTAAACATAGAAAGATTAGGGTTTTTTTTGAAGCCCTTAGATCCACTTTTTCTCTCCCCCCCACCCTAGTGGTATTCATATCCCCTCTCATTTTCTGTAACACCCCAATTATGTTAATTAATCATTTGATTAAGTAAGGTAAATTAATGTATTAAAAGTTAATTAATTTATTAAATAATTAATTTATCCAAGTCAGTTAATTATTGAATTAATTATATTTTATCATTTATTTATTTATTCCTTTTGAACTAAGAAATGTAACATTTAATAAAAAAAATATTTCATTTGTTGTTCGGGTTGGTATGAATTTATGACAAAGGAGAAGGTATATGGGAAATTAATTATGGGAAGGATTTGGGAGAGAAAGATAAGGACGAGGGGGTTGGACTTGGTGAAGGGGGGGACTTTTTTTTTATTTTGAGGAGAAGGAGAAACCAGGAGGAGGGAAAGGCAACAAAAATTTTGGTAAGGAGGAAGGTTGCAAAACTTTTTGTGGGGTTTTACTAGTGGACTTGTGTTTCTAGGATTTTGGTCTTGGGGGAAAGGAAATTTGATTTCCTAGAGCTAGGGATACAGAGAGGCTATATTCTTAGCTAGCTAGGAGGGTTCAATTTTAGGCAATACATCAAGAGGAAAGCTAAACAAACAAGCTAAAGGGACAAAATTATTCTGAAATAGGTATTCCACTAATTATGTTTCTTCTTTAATCAAGTAAATATAATTTATGGTTTTATTCTAATATAATAAATAGTTAAATCTAAAATTACCTAACACATTTTTTAGGATATAGGTATGCATTTTTAAATTTCATTCACAAAAAACAATGATTAGTGAAATACCTATTTAAAAATAAGTTTGTCCCTTTAGATTTCCTTTTTAGCTTGCATGTTGATGTCCTTCCTGAAACTAAACCCTCCCATCCAGCTAGGAACATAGCCTCTTCAACTCCCTAGTTCTCGGAAATCAGATTTCCTGGACCCTGAGCCCAAAATCCCAGCAACACCAGTACACCAGTAAAACCCCCCAAAAAAATTTGGATCCTTCCTCCTCTCCAAAATTTTTGTTGCCTTTTCCTCCCCTGGGTTTCTCCTTCTCCTCAAAATAAAATAAAAATTCCCCTCCCCCCCTTATCCAAGTCCAATCCCCTCTTCCTTATCCTTCTCTCTTGAATCCATCCCATCATTAATTTCCCATCTACCTTATTCTTTGTCATAAATTCATACCAACCCAAACCACAAATGAAATATTTTTTTATTAAATGTTACATTTCTTAATTCAAAAGGAATAAATAAATAAATGATAAAATATAATTAATTCAATAATTAACTAACTTGGATAAATTAATGATTTAATCAATCAATTAAATTTTAATACCTTTATAACTTAATTTAACTGACTTAATCAAATCATTAATTAACCTAATTGGGGTGTTACATATAGACACCCTTCAAAAAACTTCATCTCGAAGTTATAGTAATTTACACTACAAGGAGAACAATAACATAATTCATACCATCTAGATCAGATAAGCACATCATTAATTTAAACATTCATAAATACTAGTGTACATGCACAAGGCATGTATGCGTAGCTAGCACATACAGAACTTGTGTGTGTGCTAATGGAAAAAATTAACACATCTAATGAAATTCATGTATTCTTCCAACACAATCAACAATGCAATTAACTTCATAAAGAATAAATCAACCTTTTACAATTTGTTTTCCTTTGCAAAATCCTTAATTATAATAATTTAGCACAAGTAATAATTACCTAGATAATTGTAATTCAGTTAAGCATTTAAAAAAATAAAAAAAAGAGAGAAAATCAACACTTCTGCTATAATATTAAAACATGACAAACTCTCAGTTATGTCTAATCATCCTTCCTCCCTAACCTACTTCCATATTCCATCCCTATCGCTCCTTTGCTGGACTATCCTCGAGCATCAACTATATTGACCTAACTCCAGATAGAAGTCATAAGTAGAAGTGTCAAATACCTTGACCAAGCTTCCCTAGGGGGACACTAGTAGTCATCATCACACATCTAGTGGAGCATGATCTAACACTGTCCTCCCCTGACTCCAAGAACAACAAATCACATCTGCTCTAATAAGACTCACAAGGATTATATCTTCCAATAATTTTCCAACCTCTCCACCTCCTCCCACCTCCAAACACGCTCCCACCTCCTCACCTTTCAACTTCCTCTTTCTATTTATCAAGTTTCCATACACACTTCCTAATTATCCTCAGCCACCTTCATTATTACCCATCAACCTCCCTTATCTAGATTTTATGGGAAAAGTTAAAACATAAAAAAATATACTAAGTGAAATACCTCCTCCCTAGCCTATTGAAGATGACCATTTGCAATGTACTCTTGCCAGTAGTAGGAATATGCTTTCAAGAATTTCTTTTCTTTTCACTTGCCGAGAGGGAAACACTGGAATCCTCCCAACCAACTAGGAGTCGAACGGAATTCCTAGTTCCAAGAAACCTTTTAGTTTCTTAAGGTTTGTTGGCCTTCTGTTCCTGTGACTCCAAGAACAACAAAGCACATATGCTCTAATAAGACTCACAAGAATTATATCTTCCAAGAATTGTCCAACCTCTCCACCTCCTCCCACCTCCCAACATGCTCCCACATGTTTAATGATTATCTTTGTAGCCAACCAGACCTTTATATTATTCTTCATAATTGTATCTTCGTATCTAGATTTTACCATGGAAATACTACTTTATGATCTATCAAAAGGATATTTATTGTAAATACATGTATAGACATTCACTACTTGGGGCTTGTCCTCGAGATTTTCACTAGAAATTCATATAAGATATTTACATCGATTACAGATGAGGTCATTTATATAATTGTCTCCCATCATTATACCCACTTATTTATAGTTATGTCCAAAACATAAAATTGGACAAAGCTAGGGTATTACGTTCTCCTGCTAGATATAACACTATCTTGAATGTTCTCTTCTCTCTAGCAATACTCCAAATCTTCATTTTTCAACTACACCTACAAATCTATCCCCTTCACTGCAACTTTGCATAGATGTTGACTATCTTGCAATAAAAAATTCTAACCATTCAACCATTCCTTTCACTTTTTTGGAAGACGTATTAGGATTTTATCATATGCATATAACAATCATCAAAGGATAAGCATGCACTCCATAACCATTTTAAGTTGCAATATTCATATCCATAAGGATTTTCAAATTTATAATTGAAGCATATATATTCATAACACAATATAACATATGCAATTCATTATATTCATATAATGATCATCAAAGGATAAGCATGCACTCCATAACCATTTTAAGTACCAATATTCATATCCATATGGATTTTCAAATTTATAATTGAAGCATATATATTCATAGCACAATATAACATATGCAATTCATCCCAGTGCTAGTTTGAATGAATACATCTTTGCTCAACAAGGCTTCCATAAGAACAATTCACTTAACTTCCTTATTTAACACCCAAAACATATAACTTCTTAATCCGAACTTAGAATATAACATGACTCTCTCATAATGGATTCATTCAAGTTGCCACTTCCTTTCCACACTCACTCTTCTAGGCTCATGCATCCCCTTATCTACTAAACAGTCCTTTAAGCAATCCATATTTCCAAGGATTTCATAAAAAATAATAATACAAACTTATAAAGTCATCATATTGTCAGGGCATCCCACTAGAAACCTATAATATAATGTAATTTTAAGGTGATGAATCTATATCACAAAATTCCAATGCCATCATTATAACATCCTCCATGTTCTTTCCAAATTACAAAAACCACCATTTACCCTTACTATACAATTTTGTTATCTCATTTGTATCATACACATACAACCATGAGATTTCATCATAAAAAATTGAATCAAAAATTTGAATATACTCCATACATCAACTAGATTTCACAACTATGAGATTTTTCTCATAATGTTTGCCCCTTCCTTGTAGTAGTCACCAATATTTATTATGGACTTACACTCATTTCCATATCTTGCACTATTATCCTTCCCAGTAGAGTTTTTGTTTATCCAAATAATAGAAAGTATTTTCATATATAATCTTTCATTGCAACATTGAAAATGTCACATAAATTGATCTTAGAATTATATCATACCACTACCTACACCCTTATTCTCCCCAAGTTTTAATTAATTTAACCAAATAATAGTGAGTATTCATGCATATAATATTTCATTAAAACATTCACAATGACACATGAATTTCTCTTAGAGTTATGTCATACCAAAAATTTAATAATTCTTAGTTGTCACGTATTTCCAATGAAATGAAACATAATTTACTATATTTGGATTAGTAGCACAACAAACATTGACATGAAGCATATGTGCTAATAATCATGGATACAATCACACAATACACATCCATTTAGTCTACTTTTGCATATTTAAACCTTCACATTCACCACACTCACTCACTTATGGCACCTTTGCACAATACCAAATGACAACCTATACTATATTTCATATTCATCCATATTTCTATATGTATTCACCACACTCACTCACTTATGGCACCTTTTCACAACACTAAATGACATCCTATAATATATTCCATATTCATCCATATTTCTATATGTATCTTGGCTCATGCATCTTATCTTATATATATAATATTCACATAATATAATACTTACACATGTTCCATGCACCTACACTTGCATCCACCATCAGCATCTCTTCCATGTCATAAAATTCATCATACAATTCACCTTGAACAACCAAAATTTTCACTCAATTCTCCAACACATCTACCATCGACATCTCTTCCATGTCATACAATTCACCTTCACCAACCAAAATTTTCACTCAACTCCCTAACACACCTAGACACCTTCTTCTTCAATCCAATGTAAGATAAGAAATGGACCCTCCATTACCTACTCAAAATTCCCTCAAGAGTAATAGAATTCTTCTCATTTCACTGCTCAATAATCACTTTGGGTAACCCTTCCATCTCTTAACCAACTCAACATAACATTTTATTATATGAATGCATTAAAAAAATTTAACAATCTTTACATGTCCAAGGATTCCTCCCTCACCATAACCATAGTTGAGTTTCAAACACATGAATGCATTTAGTTTTCATCATAAACATATCAATTAAGATATCAAAAGATGACTAAAAGTACTCATATAGAATTTCCTTCAACATACATACAGTATTGGGATGGCCAATTCATACATGCATGGTTTCCATCAAAAACTTTGATGTGCCCTAACCAACTTAGAGCTCACATGATTCCCTTCATTAACCTATTGAAAAACATTCACCTTTATCATTTATTATCCAATATCATGGTTCACCCATCTCACATATGATGTACATTCCCTCCTTTCTATGTTTGAATCACATGAATGCCAGGGATGATTTTAGGGGCTAAATTTCGCTCATGGGCTAATTTTCCATGGTTTTTTTAAAAAAAAGATTCACTATTCTAAAAATGATCCCGCCAAATACTATAGGATAAAATTATTTTACCTTAAAAATCGCCAAAAATTTATACAAACTATATAAAATCCTTAGAAATTTGAATATTTTTACAAAAATATCGCCAAATATTTTATTGTTGGCATATGAAGGATTAGTAAGATTTGCCAAATAAATCTATATTTTAAAAAATAAGATTCACTATTCTAAAAATGAACATTTAGTTGTCATGATAAACATATCAATTAAGATATCAAAAAATGACTAAAAAACTCTTACCCAATTTCATTCAACATACATACAATATTGGGATGACCAATTCATACATGCGTGGTTGCCATCAACAACTTTGATGTGCCCTAACCAACATAGAGCTCACTAATTCCCTTCATTAACCTATTGAAAATCATTCAAGCTTATCCTTTCTTATCCAATATCATGGTTCACCCATCTCACACATTCTCACACATGAGGTACATGCCCTCCTTTTCTATTTTTGCTTCACCATCAAG
>ML777126.1:244527-275851 GCA_009831015.1 Picea engelmannii
CAATTAATACTTATATATTATTATATTAATATTTTTAAAAATTATCATTAAAAAAAAATCTTCTATAAAAATTAGTATTTATGTTTTTAACTAAACATATTAAAATATATATTAAAATACAAATAATAAAAAAAACAAAAAAATATATAAATAAATTAACATAAAAGAAAATATAATAAAATAATATAACGCTACCCAGATTTAAATGGTGGTAATCAAAATTTAAATACAAATTTAAACATTAAACATGAACAAAATTAAACAAAAATTGAATTGGTCGTGCGACTAAGTCTGCAGCGTGGGCTCGCATGTAGCCCACGTGTCCCTCACTCCTATTTGTGGGAAGCCCACTTCCTTAAACCCTAACTCTCCATTTTGCCTCCTCATTTTCTATGGTCGCCTGTACAGGGAGGCGTGAGGGAGCATGGCCTCCATGGCGAATACAGCGCGCAGGCCCCTCTGTGAGCTTCTCCTCCATGAGATTCGATATGTGGCACTTGGGTAGCTTATCCACAACATTAATGGGGAGAACGAGGTTCAACTATCTCTGTTTCGTTATTTATCCTATCGCCTTTAAGTGAGCCTGATGTTAGGCTTTGGGGTTTGGTGGTAACGCTGACTTTAGTTTGTGTGTTTGCTGTAGGTGCGTGAAATGGTAGAGCCTGCAGGATTTGGGGTTATGCGTTTTTTTTTGTTTTTGTTTTTGTTTTTGTTTTTTCTTATTAATGTTTCTATATTTTATGTGCAGGTTAAGCGTGGCTGGAGTTTTAGCCCTTAAGGCCCAAATTTTATTCCCCTAATGGGATTTACTATAACTAAACCCCTTATTTAGGCCCTCGGTTCCAGATTTGAACTAAGGCTCTGATACCAAATGTAATGGCTCTAAATTAATTTAAGCAACCATTAAAACCATTAAATTACAACACTACAGTAAAATTTAAAAATTACTTAATCTAGCACATTCGCAATCTAATATTTCAAGTAATAAAATTTAATAACAAATTTTTATACAAACAATGCATGAATTTTAAAGAAGTACCTTAACTCTAATGCTATGCGCAGCTTGCTTCCTTAGCTTGCTTCTTTAGGACACCACCCAAAACCAACCTCCCTGCCGACTAGTTAGCTTCTAGCCCTAGGATCTCAACGGATATCCTAGCCCTCTGAGCCCAAAACCTCCAGCAACCCCCCGGTGCACTGTAAATTCCTCCCTCTGTCCAATACTCAGAGCTCTCCTAAAATCCCTTCTCCCCTCTCGTAGAATGAATCCCCCTCTAAACTCCTTTCCCCCCCCTTATTCCTCCTTCACCGCCTTCCCTACATTAACTCCTACCTAACTGCTTTATTACACCTTATCCCCCCGCCATTAATACCCTTATCCCTCCTTTATTACTTATCCTAGTGTATTGAGTTACGTATCCCACAAGGGATAACGTATTCAATACATTAGGATAAGTAATAAAGGAGGGATAAGGGTATTAATGGCGGGGGGACAAGTTGTAATAAAGCTGTTAGGTAGGAGTTAATGTAGGGAAGGCGGTGAAGGAGGAATAAGGGGGGGGGAAGGAGTTTAGAGGGTGATTCATTCTACGAGAGGGGAGAAGGGATTTTAGGAGAGCTCTGTGTATTGGACAGAGGGAGGAATTTGCAGTGCACCAGGGGGTTGCTGGAGGTTTTGGGCTCGGAGGGCTAGGATATCCGTTGATATCCTAGGGCTAGAAGCTAACTAGTTGGCAGGGAGGTTGGTTTTGGGTGGTGTCCTAAAGAAGCAAGCTAAGGAAGCAAGTTGCGGATAGCATCAGAGTTAAGGTACTTATTTAAACTTCATGCATTGTTTGTATAAAAATTTGTTATTAAATTTTATTACTTGAAATATTAGATTGCGAATGTGCTAGATTAAGTAATTTTTAAATTTTACTGTAGTGTTGTAATTTAATGGTTTTAATGGTTCCTTAAATTAATTTAGAGCCATTACATTTGGTATCAGAGCCCTGGTTCAAATCTGGAACTGAGGGCCTAAATAAGGGGTTTAGTTATAGTAAATCCCATTAGGGTGAATAAAATTTGGGCCTTAAGGGCCAAAACTCCAGCCACGCTTAACCTGCACATAAAATATAGAAACATTAATAAAAATAAAAATAAAAACAAATAAACGCATAACCCCAAAGCTCGCAGGCTCTACGATTTCACGCATCTACAGCAAACTCACAAACTAAAGTCAGCGTTACCACCAAACCCCAAAGCCCAGCATCGGGCTCACTTAAAGGCGAAAGGATAAATAAGGAAACAGAGAAAGCTGCGGCTAAGTCTGCAGCGTGGGCTCGCATGTAGCCCACGTGTCCCTCACTCCTATTTGCGGGAAGCCCACTTCCTTAAACCCTAACTCTCCATTTTGCCTCCTCATTTGCTGTGGTCGCCTGTGAAGAGAGGCGTGAGGGACCATGGCCGCCATGGCAAATACAGCACGCAGGCCCCTCTGCGAGCTTCTCCTCCATGAGATTCGATATGTGGCATTTGGGTAGCTTATCCACAACATTAATGGGGAGAACGAGGTTCATCTTTCTCTGTTTCGTTATTTATCCTTTCGCCTTTAAGTGAGCCCGATGCTGGGCTTTGGGGTTT
The DNA here is from genome assembly GCA_009831015.1 of Picea engelmannii. Classification (NCBI taxonomy): domain Eukaryota; kingdom Viridiplantae; phylum Streptophyta; class Pinopsida; order Pinales; family Pinaceae; genus Picea; species Picea engelmannii. The sequence continues at coordinate 247,150 of ML777126.1, forward strand.
GGTGGTAACGCTAACTTTAGTTTGTGTGTTTGTTGTAGGTGCATGAAATGGTAGAGCCTGCGGGCTTTGGGGTTATGCGTTTATTTTTTTTTATTTTTTTTTTATTAATGTTTCTATATTTTATGTGCAGGTTAAGCGTGGCTGGAGTTTTGGCCCTTAAGGCCCAAATTTTATTCACCCTAATGGGATTTACTATAACTAAACCCCTTATTTAGGCCCTCGGTTCCAGATTTGAAACCTGGCTCTGATACCAAATGTAATGGCTCTAAATTAATTTAAGCAACCATTAAAACCATTAAATTACAACACTACAGTAAAATTAAAAAATTACTTAATCTAGCACATTCGCAATCTAATATTTCAAGTAATAAAATTTAATAACAAATTTTTATACAAACAATGCATGAATTTTAAAGAAGTACCTTAACTCTGATGCTATCCGCAGCTTTCTTACTTAGCTTGCTTCTTTAGGACACCACCCAAAACCAACCTCCCTGCCGACTAGTTAGCTTCTAGCCCTAGGATATCAACGTATATCCTAGCCCTCCTAGCCCAAAACCTCCAGCAATCCCCCGGTGCACTACAAATTCCTCCCTCTATCCAATATTCAGAGCTCTCCTAAAATCCCTTCTCCCCTCTCGTAGAATGAATCCCCCTCTAAACTCCTTTCCCCCCTCTTATTCCTCCTTCACCTCCTTCCCTACATTAACTCCTACCTAACTGCTTTATTACACCTTATCCCCCGCCATTAATACCCTTATCCCTCCTTTATTACTTATCCTAATGTATTGAATACGTTATCCCTTGTGGGATACGTAACTCAATTTTAAACATTATATTTTATTATCCACTTCTTATTTAATACTTTATTAATTAATGAATTAATTAATAATGAAATTAATTATTAACCATCATGAACAACTATTTTAATAATAATCAATTAGAATTGTTATTTTAAGACATAAATATAGTTTAGCTAATCTTTTTAGGATTATATTATTAAATTAATCATCTTAATAATTAAGGGTCGTTACAATCAGAGCTCTTTCCTGGGAAAGACTTGTTAGGTAAATGTTTTCAAGGTCGACATGTATTATGACGTCTTTAAGCTACATAGATCTATCGTTACACGCATAAACCCGGTGTCAGGGATTGATACACGTAGGAAATACAAGTGGTTCTTAAGAGCACATCTGTTGGCCACCCTTCTAACCCCTATTGGTACCCCTTCGAGTGGTAGAGCATCATAAAACACCTATATATGAATTGGCCTAGGCATATTGAATCCCTCTATAGATAAACCGATTGGCCACCTAACTGTTATAGTGTCATTGAGAACAACACTTGAGAATAGACTCTCTAGTACCTGGTTAGTTGGGTAGTATGGCTAAGAGTATAGGTCTAGCCTTCTTAGTTGGACCCCGCATGTATATAAGAGAGATATAGCACAGGGAAAACCCTTGACTATATCCGCCCTGCAAACCCTAACCCTTGGGATGACAACAACTGATCTATTGTACTATAAATTGGCCCCATGTCAAATTTTTAGCTGTGGATCAAACAATCACTGCCGACATTTTTTATTATTGAGAATTGGGAAATTCCACAATTCTAGAAGTATTCAGGGCGAAGTATTATCCTTATTTGTGACCTAGTCCATTGCATTCCTCTATTCATTATGATCATAGTGTGTAATGTCCTTGCTAGCCTAGGAAGCATAAGGAGTGGTTCCGCTAGCCTAGATTGATTCTCATAGGTTAAGTTGGAAACGTTACCTAGGGAACTCAACTTTTTCCTAGAAAATGACTTTATAAAGTGAAAAAGGGAAAAATGGGGACATGGTTCTCAGGAAAATGAAGTCACTTAAAAATTATTAAGTGTGCAAGCATAAAGTGACTTTAAAATCAAAATTCAATTTAAAGTGAGTGAGAAATAACTCAATGGAGAAATAAAAGAGGGGAAAAGAGGAGGAGCCCCTCATTCTTGTACTTGCTCATTTGGAAATTAGATTTTGGAGAGCTCTTGAGGAAAGAGTCTAGGGTTTTGGAAACCCTTCATCTATCTCTAGTTTCGGTGTTGAAACTATACACCCTAGCCAGATCCGAGGAAGAAGTCGCTTCATATTTCTTCATTACACTTCATTGGATTGAGTTCCTTCATTCAACAGTTAATTTGGATGTGTGGGGATTGATTTAATAAAGGAGAGTGAGTTTACTTCACTGTTGGGTTGTAATACTTTTGGATAGGTCAAGTTTTCTTCAGAGGTTGAGTATTATCATTGCTAGGCACTTTTCCTTTACTTTGGTGACTTATATTCTTCTTTGGTGGATTTTTTTGAGGTGGGGAATCGTTATATCAATGTTGATTTATTTGTATCCGACCTAGATCATGCCCTATCTCTGATCTGGGGGCAACTCTCGACATAAACATAGAAATAGTATGTTGTTGTTTGAAATCTAGGTTATATCTCAGATCTGGACATATTTCCTCTTATTTATCTACTATGGAGCATTGTTCTTATCTCCAGGAGTTCATATCTTGGTTTGGTCGAGTACCAACACCTTTCCTGGGAACCTGCTATGGTGTTTTCTCCCTCTATTCATAGCTATTAATATATACATTTATGAAGGTGTTCCTTAGAGGGGTCGAACCTCTACTACGAGGTGCCTATTGGGAGTTGTGACAAGACATTCTTTTATTCAGGTTATATCTAATTCTTACAACCTATTATGTTGGTTTGATGAAGTTATAAATTGAGAATATCATCAAAAATTTTCTTATGTAAAGGCTGGAACAATTATGTGTGATCCTCTTGGGTTTTATGTAAATTAGAAGAAACTATTTCTATTGTATTACTTTGTAGTAACATATTTAGTGATTGTCCTTATTGGAAATTTACCTATGAAATCTTAAGAGATTTCTTCATTGTAAAAAGATATTAAAATTGCACCTACAGTAGCAGGTATAAAATTGTTTGAAGAAATGCCACAGTGACAATTCCTCCTTAAACTAAGAAGAATCACCTAAAAATCTAGAGAATACCAAGGTGGGTGTCTTACAGTGGTATCAGAGCATGTTCCTTTGTAGCTGTGGGATTTGAGGGGCACTTGTAATCAAATTTATGCGACCAAAAGATGAGAAGAACATTGCCTATCAAAGACGCAGGTGAAGAACCCCAGACCCCCCTGGGTGGGAAGAAGAAGAAGTGGTTAGAGAGGAAGAAATGGGGGAGGAAGCACCATTATCACACCTAAGGGAAAATAATTTATGGGGGAAGAATATGATACCAAGATAAATAATATTTTCAATATTTTGAATGATTTGGCCAAGGGTCAAAAGGCCATGATGGAACTTATGGGGAAACTAACTAAGAATTCCTTGGAGGGCCCAATGAATTAGAATCAAAATGGTGATTTGGGTTCAAACAATGGAGAGTGTAGCCACTCACGCACTACCATGCAGAGCCACCCCCACTTGTACACCAAATCCCCCATACCCACTTTGCCTCAATTTTTGGGGAATGATGTCACATGTCCATTGCTGCAGGTTGATCAAGAGGAGACCTATCAAGAATAGTTAGAGGAGTACAGGAGGCTAGGAGATGATTTCCACTCATCCATTTCGTTCACAGAGTTCTGCAATATGAAGAGAAGAAACTGACCGAGAGGTCCCATGAGGTCTATGACACTAAATTTTAAGTTGTAGCATACCCTTGGGAAGGTCACTACTCCCAACTTTGACAGGGGATCTAAATGCTCTGCTAGATCATCGGTGCAAAATCTCGACACCTATTTCCAGCTGCACCAGATGACAGAGACAGATGCCATTAAGTTGGCCACCTTGCACCTAGATGGTGAGGCCCATGGGTGGTGGTACCATGGGTTAGTCACCTTGGGACATGTCGGGGTTACCTCCTACATCTTCTTCACATAGAGACTCATCGAGAGATTTGAAAGGAAGGACCCTGAGCTTCACTTCAGAGATTGGCTCATCTCAAATAGACAGGTAGCCCAGAGGCCTATATATCTAAGTTTCAAAGGGTTGTTGTGATGGTGAAAGACATTTCACAGGGATGTTTGGTGATGTCATTTGTTTAGGGTCTAATGGAGCCTCTACAAGGATGGGTTAAGGCCTACACGCCTATCTATTTATAGGATTCAGTCAGCAGAGCTCAGGACATGCATGATGCAGTACCTAAAAGTTGGTTTCGACCCAAACCCACTTTTACCATGAATACTAAGTAAATCAAACCACATCAAAGAGATTGGGTCGGCAAGCCCAAAATGGATGAAGTGACCAGGAGAGAGTTGAGGAAAAATAAATTGTGTTTCAGTTGTCAGGAGACATGGGCACCAAGACATAGATGCGTCGAGAAGGACATAATGGGCTAGGCCCATTACATTGAGGTATACTCTGACAGTGACAGTGATGAGGATGAGGAGGTGGAGTAGGAACAGGACCAGGGACATCCAACATTAGGAGAGGAGTCTTCAAAGGCTGGGGCTAAGGACCCATTCATGGCCTCGATATCAGGATTTTCGAGGTATCATACCTTCAGGGTCAGAGGTGTCCTACAGGGGCACAAGATGAAAATATTGATCGATGGGGGAGCATCCCATAAATTCATTGACGGTAACATGGTCATGAGGAAAAGAAATCCAACAGAGGAATTTGATGGGTTCACAGTAGTCATAGTAGGAGGCCACCAGATGAGTTTCACCACGTGGATTCCCAAGCTCACAATAACCATGGGAAACTACTCCATGACAAATGATTTTTTTGTGTTGGACATACCAGACACCAATGTAATGTTGGGTGTTCAATGGCTTTACTCTATTGGGAGATAAACTATTAATCAGAGGACCATGGAGATGGAGTTAATGGGCCCGGATGGAAAGAAAGTGGTCCTACAATCCATGCACCAGTACCCATCGAAGATTGTGTCATCGCACAACATGGAGGTAGTTATGAGGCATGGTGATATAGAGTGGGTTGTAGAGTGTTTTATTTCCGACAGAGATCCACCTGACTGTCTGCAACATCTTCTAGAGGACTTACGGGTATTACTCTGCAAACATCATAAAGTATTTAGTGACATTCCTCCCGGAATTCCACCTGATAGAGGTTTTGAGCATACCATAGATCTAGAAGAGGGGGTCTAAGTAGTTATCACAAACCCCTATCAGAACCATAAATTTTACAAGGAAAAGATTGAAAAAACCATCAAATAATTGTTGAAAATGGGCCACATCCACCCTAGTTCCATCCCATTTTCCTCTTCCATTGTCTTAGTCAAGAGGAAGGATGGTACTCTATGGATGTCTATTTACTACAAGGATCTAAACAAGAAGACGATCAAGAATCGTTACCCCATACCTAGGATTGATGAATTAATGGATGAGCTTAGAGGAGCCAAATTTTTCTTGAAGATTGATCTTTGATCAAGGTATCATTAGGTCAAGGTATGAGAGAATGACATACCTAAAACATCCTTTAGATGCCACTATGGGAATTATGCATTTCTGGTCATCCCATTCGGGCTAGCTAATGCCCCTCCCACTTTCCAGTCGTGCATGAATCATGTGTTCAATAAGCAGCTAAGGAAGTTCTTATTGGTCTTCTTTGACGACATCCTCATATACAACAAAACATGGGAATACCATATGCGATATTTGGACGAAGTTCTTGGTATTATAGAGAGTCAGCAGTTGTATGCAAAGGAATCCAAGTGAAAATTTCGTATGATAGAGATGCTCTACTTGGAATATGTGATTGAGGCGAATGGGGTACAGGTGCACCAAGAAAATATTAGGGTGATCATTGAGTGGCCAACTCCTAGGAATGTGACAGAACTAAAGAGTTTCCTTGGTATTTTTACTTACTACATGAAATTTGTTAAGGCATTCTCATAGTTGACAATGCCATTGACCAATATCACGAAAAATGGGGATTTCGTTTGGATAGAGGAGGCCCAGGAGACATTCGAGCAAATGAAGTAGGTAATGAGTTTGTGCCCTATTTTAGCACTCCCTGATTTCACTCAACCCTTTTTCTTGGAGTGTGATGCTTCGAGAATTGGGATAGGATCTGTATTGATGCAAAGCGGTCACCCAATAGAATTTGAGAGCTGCAAACTTCAAGAGTATGAGCGGAATTACTCCATATATGAAAAATATGTGTTGGCCATAATGCATGCTTTGACCAAATTTTGACAGTACTTGGTGGGAAACAGGTTCAAGGTGAACACCGATCATAATAGCTTGAGGTTTCTCATGGACAAAAAGGAGCTGAGCGAGCGGCAAAAAAAATGGATCAGTAAAATTCAAGCCTACGATTCTGAAATTGAGTATGTGAAAGGAAAAAATAATGTGGCTGTTGATGCCATATCTAGGATACCCACTCTCTCTCTCATGGAGATTTTAGCGGAATGGAAGGCACTTCTATGGGTAGAATACTCCAAAAATAGGTTTTCTTATGAGATACTTGATGGTTAGGTATCCAATGATAGGTATAGGTTTATTGATGACATAATATATTATAAGGAGTGGATCTACTTAGTACCAAAATCCTAGTTGAAAGACAAAATTTTGCATGCTACACATACTTCGCCTTTGGCAAGTCATCAAGGATACTTGAAGACTTATAAACAAATTTGGGAGAGGTTCACTTGGAAGGGTCTCAAGACTGATGTATTGAATTTTGTATGTGAATGCCACATATGTCAACAAAACAAGGTGGAACATACCCATCCAATAGGATTTCTCGAACCACTTCCCATTCCTCAACAAAAATGGGAAAGTGTTTCGATGGATTTTACTATAGGGATTCCTATGGTTCAAGGGAAAGATTGTGTCTATGTGGTGGTTGACAAGATTACTAAATTCTCCCATTTCTTCACCATATCGTCCAAATACTCTATAGCACAAGTAGCGAAAGTGTTCTTCAGAGAGGTATTTCGGCTGCATGGATTGCTTAAGACAATTGTCAGTTATTGGGACATCAGATTCATGGGGGGCTTCTGGAAGGATCTATTCAGGCTCATAGGGACAAAATTAACACCTAGTACCAGTTATCACCCTCAAACGGATGGGAAAACTGAATTTGTGAACAAGTGGCTCGAGGGGTATTTGAGAAATTATGTATCGAGGAAACAAAAGGCCTGGATCAAATGGTTGCACTTGGGTGAGCATTGTTATAAAACCACTTATCACATGTCAATCATGATGACACCTTTCAAAGATTTGTATGGTTATAAACCACCACCTTTGTGGACCAAGCATTTGGGGACAATCGGGCACCCAAATACAAAGATTGGATTTAGGAGAGTCAGGACATCTTGTGAAATATCAAAAATAACCTACAAATGGCACAGAATCAACAGAATATGTACGTCGACAATCATAGAATGGAGAAAAGTTTCGAGGTGGGAGACTTGGTATACCTCCACTTGTAGCCATACAGCCAATCATCCTTGAAAATGAATGGGGAGGAGAAATTGAATCCACAATTCTATGGTCCCTACAGGATTTCGAGGCGATTCGGGGAGGTAGCTTATGAGTTAGAGATTCCAGAGGTGTGTAAGGTATACAATGTATTTCATGTTTAATGCCTCAAGAAGGTAGTGGGACAACATGTTTTCATCTCTATGGAGCTACCACCATTGGATGAGGAAGGGCATTTGACTCTAATTCCGAAGGAGGTGTTGGAGACCAGATAACATAAATTAAGGAATAGGAGCATCAAAGAGTACCTGATCAAATGGAAAAATCTTCCTATCAAGCATGCTACTTGGGAAGGAGAGAAAATATTGCAACATCCTAGATTACAGTTGCTTGAGGACAAGAAATATTAGGTCGGGAGGACTGTAATGTCCACATTGGCCTAGGAAGCATAAGCATGGTTCCACTAGCCTAAATTGGTTCTCGTAGGCTAAGTCGAAAAATTTACCTAGAGAACTCAACTTTTTCCTATGAAATGACATTATAAAGTATAAAAGGAAAAGGGGGGACATGGGTCTTAGTCAAATGAAGTCACTTAAAAATTATTAAGTGTGCAAGAATTAAGTGAATTTAAAAATAAAATTAAAAGTAAACTGAGTGGGAAATAACTCAATGGAGAAATAAAAGAGGGGACAAGAGGAGGCACCCCTCATTCTTGTACTTGCTCATTTCAAAATTAGATTTTGGAGAGCTCTTGAGGAAAGAGTCCAAGGTTTTGGAAACCCTTCATATATCTCTAGTTTTGGTGTTGAAACTATACACCCTAGTTAGATCTTAGGAAGAAGTCGTTTTAGATTTCTTCATTGCACTTCACTTGATTGAGTTCCTTCATTTGACAATTAATCTGTATGTGTGGGGATCAATTTCATCAAGGAGGGCGAGTTTAAAATCGACCTCCTTGATTAAATCGATCCCCACACATCGAGATTAACTGTCGAATGAAGGAACTCAATCTAGTGAGGTGCAATGAAGAAATATGAAGTGACTTCTTACTCAAATATGACTAGGGTGTATAGTTTCAACACCAAAACTAGAGATAGATGAAGGGTTTCCAAAACCCTAGAATCTTTCCTCAAGAGCTCTCCAAAATCTAATTTCCAAATGAGCAAGTACAAGAATGAGGGGTGCCTCCTCTTTTCCCCTCTTTTATTTGTCCATTGAGTTATTTTCCACTCACTTTACTTTTAATTTTATTTTTAAAGTCACTTTATTCTTGCACACTTAATAATTTTTAAGTGACATCATTTGCCTAAGACCCATGTCCCCCATTTTCCCTTTTTCACTTTATAGAGTCATTTCCTAGGAAAAGGTTCAGTTCCCTAGGTAAATTTTCCGAATTAGCCTACAGGAACCAATTTAGGCTAGGAGACCCACTCCTTGTGCTTCCTAGGCCAATGGGGACATTACACGGTGCTACCCTTCACTTTTAATCCTTATCTGTGATCCCACCCCTTTCCGAGACACTGTTATTTAAAACCTATCCCATTGGACTCCTCTCGTTATCCTGCTCACCCTGGTACATATCACTTTTTGTGGTAGTGATTTTCGTCCCAACACCTCATCTACTAGCTAAGCCACTACCATTCCAACCACCTGAGCTCAAACCCAAGAAGAATGGGAGACTAGGTTTCTTAGACCCAAGAAGAATGGGAGACTAGGTTTTGTAGCTTAGAAATGCACATGGAATCTATCCCCGACACCATCCAAGGAGAATTCAAAAACTCTCTTCATGCATAAGTCCAAGAAACCATTCACGAAGTCATTCAACCATTCACAAAAGGTAAGAAGGTAGAGAAAAATGCAGAGGACCCTCAATATTCCCATTATGATCATACTCGTTCCTCCAACTCCCCTTGGGGTTCTCCACACTCTTGGAATAATGTGCCCAAAGTTGACATGCATAAATTTGATGGATCCAACCCAGCATGGTGGGTCTCTCAAATTGAGAAATACTTCTCCCTAAATAACATTTGGGATGATGAGACCAAACTCCATGTAGGGGTTTTGTAACTAGATCAAGAACGATGGCAGTGGTGGTAGTGGCATAAGAAATGTTATCTAGGAATACCCACTTGGAACATGTTCACTAAAGAAGTTTGTGCCCAATTTTATAGGGAATCTCATTTTTTGGGTAGACTCATCAAGTTGTTCCAAACTGGATCAGTCACAAATTTCATCAGGCCATTTGAACAGTTGGCTATCATCATTGAGGGCATATCTGATGCAATTTAGCTTGAATGTTTTATCAGTGGCTTAAAGGAATCCATCCAGGCTCATGTGAACATGCATCATCCTACTACCTGGTTGTAGGCATGTCAATCAGAAATAGAAGCAGAGACAATCCTTCAAGCCCCACCCATGAAGTCTCCATTTCTCACCTGTCCTCGACCCAGGGCTCACTCAGCTCCGAAAAAAACATTGAAGGTCCCAAAAGTATCTCCAACAAAAATGCGGGAACGTTGAAAGAAAGGACTCTACTACTATTGTTATGAAAAGTATTCACCAGGGAATAACTATAGAGAACAAAATTTCTTCTAGATTGATGCATCAATGTTCTCTCCTTCTAAAGACATCCCATTAGATGAGGCTCTTGACCCAGATGAGGCTCCATCAAGTGATCACGCTGAAGCTCCAGTTGTAACCCCTGTTGAAACAAAGGAACCTATCATATCGCTTCATGCACTCTTCGATATTTTGGCCTTTTATACAATGAATATCAAGGGATACATCAAACATCGACCGGTGGTGGTGTTGATTGATAGTGGTAGCACCCATAATTTTATTCATTGCAAGCTTGCTGATGAGATCCATTGATTTGTCTGCCCTATTTATAATTTTAAAATCCTCATCGCTAATGGTGGTACTATGAAGTGTGGGGGGCACTATGAGAATGTCAAACTCCAAATGGGTGATTATACTATGAAAACCCACATGTTCTCTATTTCCATGGGTGGTTGTGATATTATCTTAAGAATGGAATCACTTCACATTCTAGGGCCAATTACAATGGATTATCAAGAATTATATATGAGATTCACCCAACATGCTAACCCTTATTCCCTCTGAGGCCTCCAAGAAAGCTCTCATGATATCATCAACTCTCAAAGGATGGAAAAATTATTGAAGAAAGGATACCAGGGTGTGATTTCTCAATTTAATGCCATCTAGGTCACTGAACAAGCCTCTTTGGTAGTTCCTCATAGCCTGCAACTCATCTTGGAGAAACACCCTAAGGTCTTTGAGGTTCCCACAACCTTACCTCCCTCCAGGAGTGAGCATGACAATAACATCCCTCTCCTTCCAGGCAATCAACCCCCCAATGTATGTCCCTATAGATATCCATTTTCTCAAAAAAATGAAATCGAAAAGATGGTACATGAATTACTGGAGGCAGGTTGCGGGGGTAATTATGCCTAGTACAAGCACATATTATTCATCAGTGGTGACGGTCTTAAAGAAAGAAGGTACTTGGCGCATGTGCCTTGAGTTGCATGCCCTGAATAAATTGAACATCAAAGATAAGTTTCTCATTCCTGTCATTGATGATCTATTGGATGAACTCCAAGGTGCCTTTGTATTCACCAAATTAGACCTTCACTCCAGCTATCATCATATCTAAATGAAGGATGAATATATTTTGAAGACTGATTTAATAACTCATGAAGGACATTATGAATTACTGGTCATGCCTTTTGGCATTTTAAATGCCCCGTCCACCTTCCAAAGTCTCATGAATAAATTATTGAAACCTTACCTTCGAAAGTTTGTCTTGGTTTTCTTTAATGACATCCACATTTACAGTCTCACTTGGGATATCCATATTCTTCATGGGGACAAAGTCCTTCACTTGCTACAGGAAAACTGTTTTCTTTTCAAAAAGACCAAATGTTCATTTGGATCCAATGAAGTGGAGTACTTGGGACACATTGTCAATGGAGAAGTAAAAGTGGACCCCAAAAAGACACAATATATATAGGAGTGGATGCGACCCAAGACATTAAAGTTCCTAAGGGTTTTCTTTGTATTAAAGGATTTTACAGGAAATTTATCCAACATTATGGAAAAATTACTAAGCCATTGACAGACCATCTTAAGAAGAATGAATTTCATCAGACACATGTTACTGAGAAAGACTTCAGAGATTTAAAGTGGGCCATGTGTACTAATCTTGTCCTAGCAGCGCATGAATTCAACTAAACCTTTGTGGTGGAATCGAATGTTTTTGGCACAGGTATAGGCGCAGTGCTCACACAATATGGTCAACCTTTGGCCTTTACTAGCCAAGCGTTGAGTGGCTGCAATCTCGGAGAATCTATGTATGAAAAAGAAATGATGGCCATTCTCCATGCGATGCACACATGGTGGCCATATATCTTGGGATGCCATTTTCATATCAAAACAGATGATCCAGGTGGATATCAGTGGCCACCGACCTTTTCAAAATGGCTCAAAACAGTTTTCTGGCAATTTTGGCAATTTACTATTTTTAGCAGGTTTTAACTTTCGGGGCCATTTTGAGGGCCCAAATGGTTTTTCAAGATCAAGGTTCTCAATGATATCTGAAGTCATAATTGATCCCCCAAAATGAATCTCCTCGACGATACCTTTCCAATGAGCTATCACACGTTTAAAATAGAGATTGTATGCAAAAGTTACGACCTCAGGAAGTTGATGTACTCACTTACCCAAACGGGGCCCACATGACTTTTGGCGCATCATCTCCTAGGGTTAGGTTTTTGGATGTATATGTTTTTTGGCATTCCTTCTTATTGTAAAAAGGCCTTTAGAACCTCATTGAAATCATCTTATTGCGAATGTGAGTAGCTGTCACATCTCTTCTCAGGGATAAGCTGCCACCATTCTAGCGAGTCTGTGACTCTATATTTTTACAGTCTCTGTACATTTCTTTCATTAGTAGAAATCATGTATTACTATATCTCTATGTTTATGTTTTCATTTCTGATAAATTTCTGTTATATTATTGGATATATGCGATATCTCTGTGCATTTCTTTATTATATCTTCGCTCTCATTTCGTGCAGAAAATAATCCGGATCAACAGATCACCATAGTTTAAAATATTTTTTGGAGCAACGACTATCCTCCCCAGAACAAAATAAGTGGCTGACCAAAATGTTGGGTTATGATTATGAAATCATATACAAAAGGGAAAATATAATATAGTAGTCGATGCATTATCACAATAACATGAGGAAGATGACTCCTCTTTTCCTTATCCTTACCAGTCCTTGATTGGATTGACGAAGTACACCAAGAGTGGCTAACACACCCAACTATCTCCAAGTTAATTCAATGCCTTCAAGAGGACCCTAATCCTCCCATAGGCTAAACTTGGTAGGACAATCTTCTCAGATATAAGGATTGTCTGGTTCTCTCACCCTCTTCAACACTCAAGTCAGGGCTCTTAAATGAGTTGCACTCATCAGCTCTTGCGGGTCACTCGGGCTTCCAAAATACATATGCTTGTGCCCGTCGTTATTTTCAATGGGCAAGAATGAAGAATGATATAATTCACTTTGTAACAGAATATGAGGTGTTCCAACATAATAAAGGTGAAACTATCTAGTCTTCAGGCACCCTACAACCCCTACACATCCCAGCTTCTATGTGGACAAAAATCTCCATGGATTTTATAGTGGGCCTTCTTAAAGTTGGGAACAAGTCCATCATCATGGTGGTGGTCGATTTCCTCTCCAAGAATGCTCATTTTTGTGCCTTACCCCACCCCTTCACCCTGACACTAGTAGCACAAGTTTTCCTTGATCATACTTTCAAGTTACATGGCATTCCCACCTCTATTGTTATGATCGTGGCCCCACTTTCAAAAGCACATTTTGGCCAGAGCTATTTAAATTGCAGGGCACCCAACTAAACATGAACACAGCCTATCACCCTGCGTCTGATGGTCAAATAGAAGTGGTCAACAAATGTTTGGAAACCTACTTGCAATGTTTTTCTTTGGACAAATAACACCAGTGGGTGCAATGGATTTCCTTGGAAGAATGATGGTACAATACTTCCTATCATACAGCCACTAAACAGACCCCATATGATGCAGTGTATGCCCATCTCCCACCTACATTCACTACCTATATTCCCGACACATAGAAGGTCCAATCTATTGATACAATGTTGCAAGGTCGCACAACCACCCTCGCAACGATGAAGGATAACCTCCACATGGACAAAAATCACATGAAGCAATAGGCGGACCAACATCGTTCATAAATGGTTTTTCGGGAAGGCAATAAGGTGTTTCTCCAGCTCCAGCCTTACAAGAAAACATCTCTCAAATCCCAAGGACATCACAAGTTCGCACCCAAGTTTTATGGGCCCTACCAGATCATCAAGCATATTGGTTCACTGGCCTACAAATTGACCCTTCTTGATACTTCCAAAATCCATCCAGTGTTCCATGTTTCCTGACTGAAGAAAGCAATGGGACAAAACTACATGGTCCAAATGATAATCCGGAATTAGATGAAGAAGTATCCCTTTGGCTCCAATCAAACATCCTCCTCAATCACCATAAATGTCAGTTGCGTGGCAGAACTATCAAGGAAGTGTTAATCTAGTGGAGGGACATATCACCAGATGATGTGACCTGGGAACCAATGACCATACTCCAACAACTTCCACACTTGCAGCCTTGAGGATAATGATGCTTTTGAAGGGGGAGGGCATGTTATGATATGATCCTAATCCCTCTCCATGGGTCATTATTTAGTAGGACATGTTTTCTATGTAATAAAGGCAAACATTAGTTAATAAGGCCTAATAAATAAAGGAGAATAAGTCAATGTAAGAAGACCTAATAGAAGCTTCCACTTCTAGAAAGATCTTCCTCTAGAAGTTTCCTTAGAATGTAGAATTAGTATAAATAAGAGTAGGAGGCATTGGATATTTTTGTCTGAGAGATTATTGTAATAGAGCTCTACTCTATTGGAGGTTTCCCCCTCGAAGAGGCAAGTGAACATTGCTATCATTAATAAAGATGATCTTTCTAGTGTTATTCTAGTATCATTATGGATATATCATTGTTGTTCTACCATTGCTTGCTAAATATTTTTTTATGCATACTATATTACATCTGGAATATTGCAATAACACTTTAGCCATGAAATTTTAACCTAATAAAATTTGTTGCCTCAGAGAATACAAGTTTTATTTTCGCGCTTATAGAAAGCCTGACAAAACTTTCAAAGTAACTATGGCTTGGAATCTCAATTCAATGTGAGATTTAGTGTTATTGTTATTCTATCGAACAAAAATGTCAGTCTCTTTTATTTAACAGTTTTGTTTATAAGGTTTTTTTTTTTTCAATGGTTTTGTTTATAAGGTTTCACTAGTTGAAGGAGAAGCGAAATATAATGGGCTGCCATGAATGAAACATGGATTTGTATTGCAAACGACTTTTACTTACATAAGTCTGCATGATGTGGATATCATAGAAATAGTTGTTAGAGAAAATTTTGAATTCTTGTGTCATTCCCAAGGAGTTGGCTGAGATATGGTATGTATGTAGAAGGATGATTAATATGGATCTCATATAGGAAACTTGTTCGAGTTCTTATGACATTTTCCCAATTTCTAAAATTACGATAATTATACTTAAATCCATCCGTCAATGCATATTTTGGTTACTAAAATTTTACGCCATGTATGTAGAGGGATGATTAATATGGATCTCATCTAGAAAACTTGTTCGAGTTCTTATGGCATTTTCCCAATTTCTAAAATTACGATAATTAAACTTAAATTCATCCGTTAATTCATATTTTGGTTACTAAAATTTTACCTTATTGTAATTATAATCAAAATCACTAAATATATAATTACTTACTTTTAGTATTGAATTAAGAAGAATATAAATCAATTTTAATATACATTTATTTTAAGTATATAATATTTATTATTTTCAATACATAATTATGAATTCACATGGTGGAGTGTTTCTTTTATATGTCAAATTCGGTGTAATAAGGAGAGAAGTTTTTATTGCAGTAGCTTTTGATCAATTGGTGCATAGTGATGAAAAAGATTACAACAAAACAATTATAAATTGGTGGAGTGATGAAAAAGTTTACAAGAAAACAATTATATATCATGAACAATTCTATATCGTGTAAGTGACAATGTAACTTTTACTATGAAAGGAAGCACTGGAGCTTGTATTAACACTTAAATTAGGGTTCAAATCCTCAATTTTGGGGTATGAATGATGGTGAACACATATTTTAAGTGGTGTTGATGGAATATTTTAAGTGGTGTTGATGGAATAGATATCGAAATCCTCAAAGTGGGTGTGAATGAGGTTAAATACATATTTTAGTGATCTTGATGGAATAGATATTGAAATCCAAATACATATTTTAGGTTATTTTGATGATCTTTATGGAATATTTATTCACCCTATTATTCCATAACTTATAAGAAATGGTAATTTTATAAGAAACATTGATCCCTTTCGTAAAGGGAAACCAAATTAATTTCCCTTTCAAAAGAGAAAGGCGTGTCTTAATTTTATAAGAAACATTGATCCGTTTTGTAAAGGAAAGCCAAATTAATTATCCCTTCAAATGAGAAAGGGTTGTGGAATATAGTACAGTACAATAAATAACTTGGGTGATGCATCAGAGAAATGGGAAGTTGAACTTTTTCAAGCCATGATTTTATTTAGTTGAGATTATATAAAATAAATAAATAAATAATCTTAAAAAGAATAAAGAATAAATAGAAAATCTCGAAAAATAACTTTTTAAGGTCTTCCTCGCAACACCATCATCCATAAATATCAATTACATTTTAATATCAATCACATTTTTGTGAGAAGGGGAATGATTTCAATATCAATCACATTTTTGTGAGGAGGGGAATGATTCTATTACTTTGGGTAAACACAAGTTTACAATGGGGGATAGTGGCAAGATTGCCATGTCACCGTTGATTTGTTTGTAATTCTACAACTTCAACATAACCAAGTTAGTTTGATGTGTGAGTGTTCCTTAACATAGCTATATTAAAATGGAAAAAAGATTGCAAAACCAAAAAAGTCGAGAGGGTGGAGTACTAAAAACATCTTCTCATTTGGAAAATCTTTGGCTGCTAAAAGTTTGTGGAGGTTCCTAATTGTTCATGGTCTATGAGATGAAGTGAATTACAAAAAATACCTAAAAAGGAAAATTGTAGTTGATTGGTTCAGGGAGGGCAGGAAAAAATGGACTGGTATATCAAATTGTTGGAGAGCACTAACATCATCAGTATGGTACATGTTTCTGGTACCATACTGATGATGGAGGGTCCATGTTTCTGGTACATTGAACTATGCAAATGGCAGTTATCTCTGAAAGTTAAACTTTTTGTTAGGTTAATGCTTGAACAAAAAATTATCACTTGGGAAAATTTGTATAAAAGAGTTATTACTGGGCCTAGCAAATGCGTTCTTTGTGGAGATAATGAGGAAACTAGGAATAACCTTTTTGTTGAGTGTAGTTTCACTAAAGACATTTGGTTTTCAATCTTAAAGAACTTAAAACAAAATATTTTTGGGGAAGGATGACATATTACAGAGTGTTATCAAAACTGAATAAGGAAGATGGAATAGTGGAAAGAAATCCCTAGTTATATATGTTGGGAGATTTGGAATAATTGGAACCTGGTTATATTTGAAAAACACCCTCCTTACTTAGTCAAGGTATGCAACAGTATACTACAAGACTTGGGAGAAAAAAAAAAACACAACTTGTTCAAACTATTAAGATTGATAGGCCTCCTATACTTTACTGGGACCTGGCAATGGGGTTCTTTGACGAAGCCTCACAATGCAAGGGTAATAAATGTGGGGCTGGTGCTATTTTAAAATGTCCAAAGTTGGGTACCTTCAACCTAAAGATGAATTGTGACAATGGAACCAATACAAGGGGTGAACTGCTAGCCATGTGGTGTATCTTACTTTTTGCATGTTATAAAAAGGTAAAAATATTACAACTGGTAGGTGACTTGAATATTATTATTGACTGTTTTTCTCATGAAAACAATTTACATGTGATTTCTCTTCAGCCATAGATGACTAAAATATGAGTGTTGAGCGAGAAGCTTCAAAAAATAAAATCTCAACATATATATGTAGAGAATATAACAAGGAAGTTGACCAACTCTCAAAACAAGCAATGCTACTTGAAAGTGATAGGTTATACTATGTAATGGATACATGAGTACAAGCAGAAAGATATGAAATATTATCTATCAGCTAATATAACATTGTAGAAAGGAGGAAGAAATTGTTTTCTTTTATTCCTTTTTGAACTTGGCAAGTTAAAACAAATATACTACTGTGGTTTATATCTATAGTTTAGAGTGTATGGCAAAGGAACTATATTGTGGACTGTACTCTTAGTATTTTTGTATTGTGGACTGTACTTGTAACTCTTAGTATTTTTGATGCTGTAGAAAGGAACTAAAATTTTGTTCCGGTAGACAAATTTTGTAAAAGACTCTATTATATTCACTAATATATTTTTTTATGACTGAAAAAATCTATATTAATAGCATTTTTCATGAAAAAGGGAGACCACGTCAATAAACATAAGCAATTTAATGAAATCGACCTTCATATCCATGATTTTATTAATGAAAAATGCATAAATTTTCACCAACAACATAATCTTTTTAACTAAGAACATTGCTGGGAAAAACGTCGGTGACCCAATATTTTTGGGAATCTTTGTAAGACCTAAGAGCATAAGAAATAAAGACAATTGGATGGAGTTTTCATTTTTTTAAATGAATTAAAAGGTAGACAAAAATGTTTTCTTGAATAAGGAGATATTCAACCATGTTCATATTTGTTAAGAATATTTGTTAAGAATAGCTTGTTACCACTAAATTTTCGTATATTTTGTTTTTCCCTAGTATTTGATGGATTTCAAGAGGTTTGATGCATCACAAAGAAATCCAAAGGAATCAAACTAGTAACGAGATAAGACTACACCTCACACTGACTAACTGGCCCAACTAGTTGTAAAATTCAATTCTCACATAGTTGTGTGAGAGTAACTTTTAGTCCTGGGGTGATAGACTAGTTGGTCAGTTTGGGGTTTAGTCTTTGTCAAATCACTAGTTCATTTTTTCCTCAGTAATTGATGGATTTGAGGAGGGTTGATGCATCACAAAGGAGCCAAAAAGAATAACACTAGTGACCAGATGGGACTAAATCTTACGCTGACCAACTAGCCCATTGTCTACGAACATCAATTCCCCCATAGTTGTGTGAATGTAACTTTTAGCCCAAGGATGATAGACTAGATTGTTAGTGTAGGGTTTAGTCCTTCTCAGATCACCGGTTCAATTTTTGTAGGTTCCTTTGTGACGCATCAACGCTCCACAAATCCATTAAATTGTAAATAGTGTGAAAACAATCAACACAACCATGGATTTCACAAGAACAACCATCCATAGTTCGAGTTATGAGGGAAACTAATACAACTCAACAATTAGAATTAGAGTCAATAGAGAAATCGACACAACCAGAAGTTTCATAGGAATAACTATGAATAGACGGCCAGAGTTATGGTGGAGACCAATACAGCTTGACAGTAGGAGTTAGAGTCAAGAGCAATACTATGACTATTCACTCTCAATTCTTAAACCAGCGCATCATACACGATGAAGGTAATGCATAGGAGTATTTTTTATCTTCTAAACATTCTCAATGCAACCTATAGTGTTCTACTACGAGTGAAAAAGGATGAGGCATGGCCTATAGAGATTCATAAGTGAAACACTCCCTTAAAGATCCCCAAAATCCAATATTCCCCGAAATCCAATTCATATTGTGAACCTTATGCTCTCGATGAGCTTTAAAGAATGGTCAATGCAGAGTGGACCATCCACGTGGTTAATAGTTAAGGCTTGACATGTGCAACAATCCCTAAATAATCCTCCCAATTTACCAAAATCTAACTTTTATTGTCAACCATGTTCTCTTGATGGGTGTTCGGTCACGGTCAATGCAATGTGGACCATTTGTGCAAAGTCCCAGTTAACACCTCACTAAGAAAGGTCCATCCAAAATCAACCATTGTGAAACATCTCATCCAAACTATAAGGTAAGAAACGCTCAATAGCTTTACCCGTAGCATAGCGTAATGCCATCATACTGAACATAGACACCATGGGATGTGATACAACATTTATTGCTATAACACAAGGTATATACAATGTAGAATCAGATATACACCTATGTTATAGTAAGGGGCATATACACCATGGAATATGATATACAATAATATTGTAACAAGGGTCACATACACCATTGGGAATATAATATGCCATGACATGTATTTTCTCAATCACACAACATTAAATGCTACGTTACCGAATGCATAACACAAAACTTACATTATATGCTACGTTACTGAATGCATAACACAAAACTTGCATTATGTTGGCTCCGTAATGAATTATAGGCTTTCAATATGTTATTGTTATAATGAATTATAGGCTTTCAATATGTTATTCTTATTAATGAGGACTAGCTCCCTAATGAATTATAGGCTTTCAATATGTTATTCTTATTAATGAGAACTACCATGTGGACTTGGATAGTTCTTTTTTAATAGGTCTGTTAAAACCCTAAAAACCCTCATGCTAATGTAATTCACCCTTTGCAATTTGTATAACTATTTTTCCTCTATTGTCACTTGCATGCTCGATAGAAGCATTGACATCTATTTTTCCTTGGTTGTCACCTGCAAACTCTTGCAGGCTCGATAGAAGCATTGAGCTAGTTGCCTCCTCAAATAACCTTTGTTGTCGATGATAGAAGCATTGAGCTAGTTGCCTCCTCAAATAACCTTTGTTGTGGATAATTGACACTATTATGATTGCATAGCAAATCTACCCTTTGCATCTTTATTGTCTCCTTAAAAAGGAGATAAATATGTAAAAATGTATATTCTCTTTTTAAGTGTGTCTCCTTAAAAAGAGATAAAGATGTGAAAAATTATATTCTCTTTTTAAAAAAAGAGATAAAGATGTGAAAAATTATATTCTCTTTTTAAAAAAAAGAGATAAAGATGTGAAAAATTATATTCTCTTTTTAAAAAAAGAGATAAAGATGTGAAAAATTATATTCTCTTTTTAAGTGAAAGATATGTTGAAAACATGTTCTTTTCCTCATACAACCACCTTTGTTGAGGATAATTCACAATATTGTGATTACATATTCGGTCTACTTATTGCACCTTCATTGTCTCCTTATGAAGGAATGTATGAAGCAAATAAACAAGTAAAAATATGTATTATCTCTTTCTAAGGAATGTATGAAGCAAATAAACAGGTAAAAATATGAATTATGTCTTTTTAAGTGAAAGATGAAACAAGAACATTGGAAACATGTTGATAAAAGGAATTGTTCTACGTTTTCTATTTATTTTGGTCATATATTGTATTTGATAAAAGGAATTGTTCTACTTTTTCTATTTATTTTGGTCATATATTGAATTTTTAATTTGTTTACATCATTTGATTGATTTTGGTAGTATATAGGTCTAAAAAGTAGAATAATAAGACTACTATAAAATAAAGTTTTGTAAAATAGAGGTCCAACAAGTAGAATAACTAGACTACTCTAAAATAAAGTGTTCCACCCGCTCCACCATGTTGATTATATGATATATTTACAATCTATTATGATGAAACTCAAAACTCAATTAATATGTCAATTAATGAATAGTTTAACAAAAGCTTGTTTATGCTATTTATTTTATGATTTGAAATCACCTAGTTTGGGGTTGGGTTGATCTAGATTGGATCCTTATATTGTTTGTCGTCTATATGAATCCTTTAAGAGTGGAAAAATTAGAGGAATCAACTTGTAGGGCCATTTTAGTGGCAGGGCCTAGTTTGCAAAATTGAGGTTTGGAACCTCTTGGGCCATTTTGATACATCAAACGACATTTTTGGGGGTTAAAAATTTCTCAATGCAAATTGAACTCCATGAATCTATTGTACACATTGAGAGTTTTTCAACAGTGCAAAAATCGTGTCAAACAAATCTCATATATGTAAAAGTTATGTCTCTCGCAAGTTGACCTACCCTATTGACCACCATGGTATGAGAGGATGTCATATCAGCCCCTGTTACTCACACATATGGGGATAACCACATATGTAATTTCAAGATGATTCTAGAAGGTCCAAAACCCTATCACAATTGAGGTTGAGGAAGTCAAAAACCTACTTGTAGATGGCCATCGAGCTATGTTAAATATCGATCCATTAGGAGGAGAATGGATTCCATTCTTTGGAATTGTACCTCATTCCATAGCTAAGGAAAACATCTAAGGGTGGTATTTTGTGTAGGAGGAGACATTCTATAGAAGACATATAGGCCACATTTCAAAGGAAACTCTACAAAGCGTGCCCCTTTCTTTGTACTTGCATTGTTTATATACCAGAGAAAAGAGAGTAGAGTGACCTCACCTTCTAGCTGGGTTTTCTCCTTTATTGGGTTTTCCACGTCATATTTTGTGTTTATTTATGGATGGTGTGATTGTATTTTACTATTCTTTATTTTCCACATTTTATCTATTTCACGCATAAGAAGAAAATCAATAACTAAATATTCTAGATATTTAAAAGAAAAATAAATAAAATTAATAGTAAAGATTTCAATTTTGTTTATTGTATATGTTGTGCTAAAATGTTCCAGTGGAATATCCACGTCAATTTACAAATATTATTAGTATCAAAATAGGTTTTTATTTTTGGTATTTGTGGGAAGTTGCAGGATCCAGGAATCATCTTAAAGAGAATTCACAGAAACCCTAGCCAGCCATGGTAGACAAGTATGTTTATAACAACTCTCGAGATCCAATAGATTTGATAGGTTGGAAGTGCAATATTATGACATCAGTCACAATATGAACCTCCTCATGACGAATTTAGCAAGAAATATCAAATCGTTTAAAGATTATGGAGGCTCTAACTCAGAGAACAGATCAAAAGAGAAATAGGAAGATCAAGAAGACTCAGGAAAGGATTCACTGAAAGAATCCAAGAAAAAGAAGTCAATTTCGAGTGGCATGAAGCCATCATAATCCCTATTCAACATGGAAGAGAAAGTGGACATAAATCCATACCAAGGTGATATTGATGCATTAAAACTAAATCATTGGTCACAACAACTAGAAGTTTATTTCAGGGTTCACCATATACATGAAGAGCATCACCATATACATGAAGAGAAGAAAATTTCATTTGCTAAATTGAAGTTAGAGGGCCATGCTTTAACTTGGTGCGAAATCCATATGGAAATAATTAAACTAGAGGGTGATCCACCAATAACTAGGTGAAAGGACTTCAAAACCCATATCAAGTCCAAATTCTACCTTATCGGGTATGTTACTATGTAAAGTACCAATGGATCCGGAGGCACTACTTCATGTGGAGACAGGGGTAGAGTGTACATGAGTACACCACTGATTTTGGAAAGATGAACATCATGCTGGGTATATCTCCCAAGAACCTAGATGTACTCCTTAAGTATCTGGGGGGTTTACACATTCAGCTACGAAATAACTTGATTCTCTTCAAGCCAAGGACAGTGGATGAGGCGTGTATATAGGAACAATACCTGGAAAAAAAAGTCCAAAAGAAAGGGTAGCCAAGTGGTTTGAAGAAAAAAGAGCACCAAGAAGCTTCCAAGGAGGGGAAGAAGAAGTGGAAAGGGGAAAAAGAAAATAAGAAAACAACCACTACATAGCCGAGCAAATATCCTAACAACCATTGCAATCATCACAACATTTATGGCCACACCAAGGAAAAATGATGGAAACTACATCCAGAGCTGAACCTAAAGAACCACAATTTCTTCACAAGAAGGATGGAAAGAAAAAGAACCTTCTAGCCACATATTCAAGTAGTCAGATTGAAAGTAGCTAGGATGTGGATGAAAATATTGTCTGCGCATCTATGCATAAGGAGGTGAATATGAGTATCCTTCATGAACCACAATTTCTTCACAAGAAGGATGGAAGAAAAAGAACCTAAAGAACCACAATTTCTTCACAAGAAGGATGGAAAGAAAAAGAACCTTCTAGCCACATATTCAAGTAGTCAGATTGAAAGTAGCTAGGATGTGGATGAAAATATTGTCTGCGCATCTATGCATAAGGAGGTGAATATGAGTATCCTTCATGAACCACAATTTCTTCACAAGAAGGATGGAAAGAAAAAGAACCTTCTAGCCACATATTCAAGTAGTCAGATGGAAAGTAGCTAGGATGTGGATGAAAATATTGTCTGCACATCTATGCGTAAGGAGGTGAATATGAGTATCCTTCATCACCAGGAAGAGAAGGATATGAACAAGCTCTTCCACATCAATATTTAGGTCAATATGATCAAGATAGATGTTTTTTTCTTCTCTAGTTCACAGGCTAATATCATAGCAACAGCTCAAAAAAATTGTATTGGAGGTTCATGATCATCCTCTCCCCTATCCATTGGGTTGAGTAAACAAGGATGCAAAGCTAAAGGTAACGAAACAATGTAATATTGAATTTGTTGTAAGTGTTGATTTTATTGATGAAGTGGAATTGGATGTAGTACCCCTTGATGTATGTGGAGTACTGTTCGGAACCCCCTACATGTATATGATAGATGTAATCTTCATGTGAATATCCAACCAATACTGAATGATCAAGGATGAAAAGTACTACATCATTAATGCACATAAAGGAAAGTGAAATATCTCAGTAGTAAGTGCCAACTAAGCCAAAAAGTTGATTAGTTTTATTAAGAAATAGGTTTTTCTTTTCTTAAGAGAGAATTAGTTTGATGGTGATTTAATGAGAGTGAAGGCATCCCTAGAAGGATGTAACAAAGAGTAGAAACATCAATTTTGATGATGATTTAATGAGAGTGAAGGCATCCCTATAGGGGTGTACTAAAGAGGAAAAATATAATTTTTGATGACGAGTTAATGATATTGAAGGCATCCCTTGAGGGGTGTACTAAAGATAAGAAACATAAATTGGAGGAGTTGCTACAGGAACAAGAAGGAGTGTTCAAGGAACCTAAAGGGATACCACCCAAGAAGGATGTGAATCACAAAATACAATTATTGTTAGACTCCCCATTACTGAATATTGGGTTGTATAAACAGTCTATTCTAGAATTGAATAAGAAGTTACAACACAGTTGTTGGAGAAGCGAGTGATTTGAGCAAGTACCTCACCTTGTGGGTCAACCATCATAATTTCTCCCTACAAGAAGGATGGGACTTCGAGAACGTGTAAAAATTGTAAGGCATTGAATAATATTACACTAAAGAATCGGTCCCCTTTGCTAAGGGCCATTGATTTGTTGGACTACCTGCAGCATACCAAGTACTTCACTAAGATGGATTTGAAATCAAGATATCGCCAGGTATGAGTCAAAGAAGAATATACCTGGAAGACCGCCTTCAATACAAGGCAAGGTTTGTATGAGTGGTTGGTTATTCCATTCAGTTTATGTAACACACCAACTACATTTATGAGAATAATGAATGATTTTTTACACCCTTATCTACATTCATTTGTTATTGTCTATTTGTATGATATATTGGTTTGTATCATTGGTTGGTTATTCCATTCAGTTTATGTAACACACCAACTACATTTATGACAATAATGAATGATTTTTTACACCCTTATCTAGATTCAGTTGTTATTGTCTATTTGGATGATATATTGATTTATAGTTCTACCTGGGAGGAGGAATATTACATCTTTTGTACGTGTTAGAGACTCTTAAGAAGCACCATTGCTGGCCAATATTAATAAATGCGAGTTTTCTCAACAATCTTTGGTATATTTGGGGTATCTGATCGGTGGAGGAGAGCTCAAGATAGATCCTTTGAATATGGAAGCCATCATGAAATGGCTAGTTCCTACTAATGTCACTAAATTTAGGATTTTTTTGGGGCAACACAATACTTGCAAAAGTTCACAGATTCATTTTCAATTGTAGTTGCACCACTACATGCCATAACATCCAATGGTAAGAGTTTCCAGTGAGGGAAGAATTAATACAAGGCCTTTGATGAGATAAAAAGAAAGATCAATCAAGCACTAGTGTTCTCACTAACAAACTTGCAGAAACCATTTGAAGTGGAGGAATATGCAAGTGGGTATGCCATGGGAGAAGTTTTGATGCAAGGAGGAAGGTTAGTATGCTATCATTATGAAATATTTCATGGGGAAGTTCTCAACTACCCTACCTATGAAAAGGAACTATTTTCCTTGGTTTAAGCCGTCAAGAAGTGGAAGCACTATCTGAAGGGAAAGGACACCATCATCCACAAAGATCACCAAACACTACAGTATTTGTAGGACAAAGCTACAACAAACTAGGCATTACAAGTGGATGGGGTTTTTACAACAATTTCATCTAGTCATCAAGTATAAGAAGGGTATCACAAGCAAGCTGAAATACATGCTTTCATGGCCAGCCAAATCCAAGATTACATCTTTGGTAACTTTGATGCACATGGATCCTTTTACCCATGATGCATATAGATAGGCATACACAGAAGATGATGACTTCAAGGAGGTGTTTTAGTAGCTACATGGCCAAATTCATATACAAGAAGGTGGTTGTAAGGATGATTATCATTTCCGGATTGGTTTACTCTACAAGATCGACAAGCTATGTGTCCATAAAGGTGAAAAACGACAGCTTATTAGAGAGTCTCACACTTCCAAGGTTGAAGGACATTTTTGTGTTGGGAAAATAGTTTCAAACTTATAAAGGTATGTGTACTGGCCCATAATGCAAGAAGATGTAGCATGATATATTAGAGTATGTATACTTTGTTGTACCATCAAGCCCAGTAACAGGAAGCAAGGTCTGTACCATCCCTTACCTATACCCACTCCACCTTGGAAAAGTATTTCCATGGATTTTATGGGAGGTTTACCGACAACCAGGAAGGGAAATGACTATCAATTTGTGGTAGTTGACAGGTTCAGAAAAATGTGCATTCTCATGCCTTGTAAAAATACCATCAATAGGAAATAATTAACAAACAAGTTCTTTGAACATGTCTAGGTGATATTTGGGATACCAAGGATAACCATCTGAGATAGGGATACCAGATTCCTCAGTGCATTGTGGAATACAATGTGGGAGAAGATGGACACTAAGTTGAATAGGTACACAACATTCCATCCACATACAAATGGGAAAATAGAAGTAGTCAATAGGAATTTGGTGCAAATTTTGAGGGGTTACGATCAAAAGCATCCAAATACCCATGATGAAAATATAATCTATACATATCACTCTTATAAAAAGTAATCCACACTTCTACTGGTAAGTCACCTTTTGAAACTTGATTTGGATATTTTCCACCTTCACCCTTAGATGTTGTATATGGACAACAAGGGGATGTGAGAGAGAAAATCATAAGAGATGGATTAAAAGAAGAAAAAAATGTTGAGAAGATCACGCAGATCAATTTGTAAGTATAAGAGACAATACAAAATTTATAGGAAAAGTACAAGGCTAGACATGACTAGAATCGAACAAAGAGAACATTTAGAGTGGCAGACACAATATGATTAAAACTAAATAAATAAAGGCTACATGGTCATGGTAATAAGATCAAGGCTCCGTGGTATGGTCCTTTAGATGTATTGGGAAATTTAGGAGATAGTACCTATAGACTCAATCTACCCCCATACATGTGCATTTACTCAGTAGTGAATGTGGAGAATATCAAACTCTATGAGCCTTCCATGTTCGATCAAGAGGAGGAGCAGGTCCTACCTTTCATAGAGGACTTAGCAATAGATGCTTAGATAGAGTTATCAAAGGACACAATTTTGCAGAATAAGTCCAAAACTACAAGAAAATGGAAGCATGACCTTTGGCAGATTGGGTTGAAAGGACAACTTCTAGGCAAAGAAAAGTGGTACTTCAGAGAGAAGGTAGAGAAAAATTTTCCTCACCTCATTCAAAAAATATTTTGGAAACCAAAATCATCCCTAAATGGGGTGGTATGATCCATATTAGATCATTATATTGTTTTTCATCTATCTCGATTCTTTCAGAGTGGAAAAATTGGAGGAATTAGCTTGCAGGGCCAAGTGGCATGTACTAGTTTGGAAAATTGGGGTCTGGAACCTTTTGAGACCAGTTAGAGGAATCAAACACATTTTTTAAATTTAATACTTTCCCATCACGACTTATACCATGTGACTCTATTCCACACATCGAGAGGTTTCCAACAGTGTAAAAATCATGCCAATCAAAGCTCGTATGAAAAATGTATGCCTCCTACAAGTTGACCCACCGTGTTGACCACCATGGTATGAGAGGATTCCACACTAGCCCCCATTACTCATGCATATGGGGCTAGACATGTATGTAATTTCAATAAAATTCTAGAACGTCCAAAACCCTACCACAATTAAGGAAGTCAAAAACCTACCACTAGATGGCTATCGAGCTATGTTAAATACTGAGCCACTAGAAGGAGAAGGGGTTCAATTCTTTGGCATTGCATCTTATTCCATAGATGAGAAGAACATATGAGAATGTTATTTTGTGAGCATAATAGAGGGGGATAGATTTTGTAGCAACCATACAAGCCATAGTTCAAATGAAACTCCTCAGAGAGTGCCTCTTTCTTTGTACTTACATCATTTTTATACTAGAGAAAAGAGAGAAGAACCGCCTCACCTTCTAGCTAGTTTTTCTCTCATATTGGGTTTCCCAGGTCATATCTTGTTTATTTTTGGATGGTGTGATATTATTTTACTTTTCTCTATTTCCCACATTTTATCTATTTCATGCATAAGCATAAAATCAGTAACTAAATATTTTGGAGATCTAAAGGAAAAATAACCTTAATAGTAAATATTTCAATTTTGTTTATTATATCTATTGTAACAAACTATTCCAATGGAATATCCATGACAATTTATATCTTAAAGGAACTAATAGGGGCAAATAATAAATGTTGTCTTGTCACATCTAATTTTGACTGCTTGCTAGATAATGATAGAAGTATGATGGGAACTAAAATGTTCCACCCATGTTGATTATAAGATATATTTACAAACTATTATGATGAAACTCAATTAATATATATGTCAATCAATAAATATCTTAATGCAAGCATTTTTATG
>ML777126.1:299170-311783 GCA_009831015.1 Picea engelmannii
CTATAAATTGTCATGAATATTCTACTAGAACAATTCGTCACAACAGATCTTATACTATTCTAAATTCTTAGATTATGGAATTTATTTCCTTAGATCTCATATTAGTTATTACTAGCTTGTTGCTCAGATTGATCAAAATCACTGAATGTAAAAATGAAATAAATGAGAAAGAGAACACACAAACCACACACAAATGAACAAAAGATATATAATGGGAAACCAATATTGGGGAAAACCCAACTAGAAGGTGAGGCCTATGCTCTGGTCGCTTTTCTTCAATTATGGAAATGCAAATACAAAGAAAGAGGCACTCACTATGGAGTTTCCTTGAACGTTATGGCCTATATGGATACTACAAAATTGTTTCTCCTCTATTATGCTCTCAAAATACCACTCCTAGATGATTTTCTCAACTATGGAACAAGTACAATGCTAAAGAATGGAACTCTTTCACCTCCTAGCAACCTAGTATAGGGTTAGGGTTTTGACTTCTTCAACCATTCAACTAATGATAAGGTTTGGAATTTCTAGAATCTTCTTGAAAATGCACATGTGTCTAGCCCCATATGTTTGAGTAATGGAGTTTGATGTGGCATCCATTTGTACCATGGTGGCCAATGAGGTAGGTCAACTTGCATGAGGCATAACTTTCACATACGAGCTTCAATTGAGACAATGTTTGAACCGTTGGAAAGGTCTCATAGTGTAGGACACGATCAAGTGTGTGTGCCCATGTTTTGGAAAATCTTACCCCCAAAAATGTTGTTTAATGCCTCAAAATGTATCTAGAAAGATTCATACCCCAATTTTCCAAATTCAGACCTTCCACTAAGATGGCCCTACAAACCAATTCCTCTAATTTCTTCCACCTAAAAAGTATCAATCTAGGTGAAAAATTATATTACAATCCAATATGTATCATACCTTCCCATTTAGGGAGGATTTTGGTCCCCAAAAGCTTTATTGAATGAGGTGAGAAACGTTTTCCTCCACCTTCTCTTTGGAGTACCATTTTTCCTTCCCTGGAAGTTGTCCTTTCATCCCAATTTGCCTAAGGTCATGGTGCCCCTATCTTGTACTTATAGACTTCCTCTACAAAACCATGTCCTCTTCCAAATCTTCCTGAGCATTTGGTGTTAAGTCCTCTTTGGTAGGTAGGACATGATCCTCCTCCTGATCCAACATGGAAAGCTCATAGAGTTTCAAATTCGCCAAATTCACTATTAAGTAAATGTGCAAGTATGGAGGTCGACTAATTCTGTAGGTATTATCCCCCACCTTCTCCAATACCTTAAATGGGCTAGATTGTAGAGCCTCAATCTTCGTACGAGGACCTTGTAGTCTTTCCTTGTTCAGTGGTAACTAAACTATGTCTCCCACTTTGAATGAGTTCTCAGTTACGTCTTCATCAGATCTAACCTTATACATTTCTCATGACTTCTTGAGTGTCTTGTATACTTGCAAATGGATGTTTCTAGTCTTTTCAACAAATTTCTATACTTTCAATGCTTCTTTTATGATTTCTTCCCTCACTCCTCCTTACTGTCCATATACCACATCCAAGGGAGAAGGCGAAAAATATCCAAAGAAAGTTTTAAAAGGCGACTTATCAGTAGAAGTTCGGACTACTCTATTATAAGAGTATTGAATATGGATCATGTTTTCATCACAAGTCTTTAGATGTTTCTATTTATAGCAACTCAAAAGATGCACCAAATTCATTTTGACTACTTTTGTCTACCCATCCGTTTGTGGATGGAATGTTGTAGATCTCTTCAATTTCATGTCCATCTTTTCCCAAAGCATAACCCAAAAGGAAATAAGAAATACGGTATCCTTGTTTGATATGATGCTCCTTGGTATCCAAAAGTTCACCTAGACCTATTCAAATAACATGTTTAATACTTATTGTCCTCTGATGGTCTTTTTGCAAGGCATACTAATGCAAATCTTGCTAAACCTGTTAACTACCACAAAGCTATAGTCATGCCCCTTTCGAGCTATTTGTAAACCACATAGAAAATTGATGGAAGTACTTTCCCAAGGTCAAGTGGGTATAGATAAGGGATATTATAGGCCTTGCTTCCTATTATTGGGCCTTTTGGTACAACAAAGTATGCATCCTTTAATATAGTGTGCTACATCTTCTTGCATTCTAGGTCAATACACATAACTTGTAAGTTAACAACTTTCTATCTGAAATCAAAATGTCCTACAACATTTGAGGTGCGAACCTCTCTGATAATCTCTTTCACCTTTAAAAACACAGATCTTGTCTAGCTTGTAAAGTAATCCATTTTCGAGATGATAGTAAGCCTGCTGGGCTCCACTTTCGCCATATTTTCTGTTATATAAATACATTCATCATTACACCTTTTCCGACATTTCTCCAATAATATAAGTTCAATTAGACCATAAACCTCCATTATCTATTCCCATTCATGATTATACATCCTATGTGGTTAATACATAGTTTTTCAGTATTTTTAGTGACTAAAAAGATAATTATATTATGGTTTTATCTATGATGATTGTATAGTACATTTATGTAGCTGATGCAGACGGACTAGTACTATAGTTGGCATCCGTGCAAGCATAAATATATGTGAAAGAATTCATTTTGATACCAACTACATTTATTTCTGTACTGACTTTGGTTTTTGACGCACCTCCATGAATTCAGTGCTAAAACTACCATGCGGAAGATAAGTTCAAAATTGCCGCTACACAAATATATAGTCGGTTTCTGTCTTGTGCGCAGGCCATTTGCACATAATGGTTACTAGATCGATCCAAATTGGCGTCAACATCCTTTGTTGGTCGCAGCTATCTCTTTATTTGTATATCTGATCCAACAAAATAGGGCATGATCTGTCCATCTCAATAGGAGATCGTTGCACTCAACAGATCGGTTGAAGATGGAGGCATGATGTGTTTGTGTATAAATGTAATTGTTATAAGAAGAGATTATCATCAAACAGATAGAAAATATGTTGTTGTATTATTATAGAGCTAAATCTTGATTTTTAATAAAAAGAAGAATCAATTGTTGCTATAATATATACGCTGATTACTTCGATCGGAATTAATCTCTCTAGAAGCGTTGTCCAAGTCTAGGAGCGTTGTCCAAGTCGGGAAGGACCCCTCGATCCTAGTAACATTTTGGATTTTTATTCTTTGCATAGATTGTCATTTCATTTTCTGATTTGATTTGTGTGTTATTCAATTTCGGTTTTACATCATTTTAATTTTCTAGTTTCATTGTAAATTTATGGGATGAGTCCTCTGGTTGAGAGATTCAAAATCTTTGTCACTTTAGACTGTGGCTTTGATTTCTCGCATATTCCATATTTCTTTCTCAAATCGTCTATCTAATCTATCACGCTATCCCATGCATCTGTTGTTGTCCATTCTGTTCTAATATGTCACACTAGCTCGCGAATTTGCTCTCTAGAACGCCTCCAAGCCACCCCTTTCACGCTGTCACATTTCTCATTTTATACATATCAAACCATTAATTTTTCAACACTATATTTACATATCAATTGTGCAAAGAATTGTTCCATTCTCTTACACTCATTCGTTCCTTGTTTGCTAAACTGTACATTAAACAAATCATTTATATAAATCACCACACAAGGAATATATTCTTCCTTCAGTCCACTCCTTTCAAGTTTGAAGCTCCTAAATCTAACGTTGCATATTGTCCAAATTAAGTATATCTACACATAGGTTTTATTGTCATGTTGTTTTGTTTCATAGTTATATATGTGATGTTATACATTCGTATATGTGTATGTGTAGCATCTACATTGTGTTATACATTATGTTGCACATTGTTTAAGAATGTTATGATTGTACATTGTTTAATTGTTTAATTGTATTATCATACTGCCATCATATAAGTTATGATGTTGCGTTGTCATATAAGTTATGTTATGATTATCGTGTTGTTATTGTTATGTAAGTTAAGTTATGTTAGTTATTAACTATTTTCATATATATATTGTTTTGTTGTTTATGTATCTCTTTATCAATATACATTGTTTTGTTATTTTAATTATTCAATATATTCATTGATTATATTGTCACATCACCGTATTGTTTTGTTCCATTATTAATATAATTGTTTTGTTACATTGTTGTTACTATATTGTTTTTTTATTATTATTGTTTGTTGCATTGATTAATATATATTGTTATATGTGCAAGTTTTGTTATATATTATAAAGTTACTATTTTGTTGTCATTGTTACATGAGTGAATATGAAGTGTTAGATGGATTATTATGTAGATTGATTATATTCATAAAAATAACATATAACAAAACTAATCACATATCGATTCATGTTTCAATCTCATTCTTGTTTATAGGAAAAATCTCTGAGTGTGTATCTTTTGAAGCCTTTGTATTGAATTATTTTAATTTTTTTTCTGGTAATAACATATGTGTGGAGTTACTATAGGAATAAGTCATTGAAGATCGAGATCTAACTTAGGAGATATGATCTTTTGATCCAATGTTATGCTACATTCAGCGGTGTCAATTTTCATTTGAGTTTGTCAATTTATGTTTTTCTTTTCTATAATTCCCTTTTCCACAGTATGTTTAATGAAGTTTTGTGTGGATTCACTATAGGAATATCATTGAAGGTTAAAGAAAATTAATAAGCTACTCTTGCAAAGTTTCATGAACATACTCATATAAAACATTGCAACTCATCTTTATAGAATTCGTTGTTCCACAACCCAATGGCAATTTCCTTGGTGTTAATTATAGGCTAGTCTCTGATCCTACATTTTCTGTGCTTGCACCTCTAATTTTATGAACCCCCAGATTGATGATTTGATTTGAGGGATTTATACATATAAATAACCCCATGTAGCCTTTCCGTCACCTTCTTCTACATGGATTTGGCCCTATAGCTTTTGAAACACCCTTTCGAAGTCCTCATCTTCTATGTGTTCATCTTTTCATGTATCATGGAAAAAATGATCCATGTGAATAAGAGTTCCCAACACTATAATATTGAATGATGTTTTCCTTGAAAGCATGTCTGCCAACTCATTAGTGTTTCCTTTATTATAGTTGATGACTATAATAAATTGTTGAAAAAACCCCATTGACTTGTAATGTATAGTTTGTTGAAAATTACTTTGGTCCTGCAAATACTGAAGTGGCTAGTGATCTATGTGGATAATTGTTTCCTTGTCTATTAGATAGTACTTCCACTTATTAACAACTTGAACTATGACATAAAGTTCCTTATCATATGTAGGGTAGTTTAAGACTCCCCTGAAACATATTGGAATGAAAGAATATTGGCTTACCTCCTTGCATCAAAATTTCTCCATAGCATACCCACTTGCATTTGTCTCCACTTCGAATGACTTCTACAAGTTAGGAAATGTGAGAAATAATGTTTGATTGATCTTTTTTTTTATCTCATTGAAAGATTTTTGTTGATTGTTTCAACACTGGAAACTCTTTTCATTGGTTGTTACGGCGTGGACTGGTGCAGTTACCAGTGAAACAAATGTTATGAAATTCTATAGGTAATGTCCTACCACAAAAAATATTCTAACTTTAATGAACTTAGTATGAAATAGACATTTTATGATGGCCTCCATATCTGTGGGATCTATATTGAGCTCCCCTCCACCGATCACATACCCCAAATACACCAATGACTTCTAAGAAAACTCACATTTATTGAGGTTAGCCAATAGATGTTGTTTTTTCAGAGTCTCTAATACATGCATGAGATGTGATATGTTCTCCTCCCAGATAGAGATATAAACCAATATATCATCCAAATATACTATAACAAATTAATCTAAATATGGGCGCAATACATAATTCATCATTCTCATAAATGTAGTTGGTGATTTACATAACCCAAATGGCATGACCAACCATTCATACAAACCTTTCCTTGTCTTGAAAGCAGTCTTCCAGGTTTACTCTTCTTTGACATGTACTTGGTGGTATCCTAATTTGAGATTCAACTTGGTGAAGTACTTGGCATGTTGCAACTGGTGTAACAAATCACTGATTATTGGAAGAGGGTATTGATTCTTGAGTGTAATCTTGTCCAAATCTATGTAGTCGATACACATTCACCAAGTCCCATCCTTCTTGGGTACCATGAGGATCGGTGACCCATAAGGTGATGTTTTTGGCTGAATGAATCCTTACTCCATTAGTTGTTGCAACTATTTCTTCACTTTCTGTACTTATAGAACAAAATATCCGTACAATCCAATATTTGGTAATGGGGAGTCAAGAAACAATTATATTTCATGCTCTACTTCCCTCTTAGGTGGTATCCCTTTAGGATCCTGAAACACTCATATATATGTCTACGACAAATCCTCCAGTTATTGTTTCTACTTTTTAGTACATCCCTCTACAGATGCCTTTACTATTACCAATTCATCACCTTGATGATTCTCTTCTAAGAAAATAAAAACATACTTCTTACTTGAACTTATCAATCTTTTGGCCCTATCGAAACTTACCAATGAGATCTTCAATTTAAATTTATTTACATTGATGATGAAATACTTCCCATCCTTGATCAAGGGGTACTAGTTTTCTCTTCTCATGAAGATTGCATCCCTCATATACAAGTAGGGGCTTCCAATCACTATTGCACACACATCAAGGGGTACTACATCTAACTCCACTTCATCAATAAAATATACACTTATAGAAAATTTGATCTTACACTATTTTGTGACCTTGATTTCTCCATTCATGTTCACCCACCCCAATAGGTATGGGTTTGGATGATCATGAACCTCCAACCCAAGCTTACTCACTAGATCGATTGCTATGACATTGGCCTGTGAAATAGAATCAAATAGAGAATCTATCTTAGTCTTCTTAACCTACATCTTGATGGAAGAGATTTGTCATTTCCTTCTCTTCATTGTGATGAAAGTTTCTCAGATTCACCTCTTTCTACACTAAAGTGAAGGAAACCTTCTCATACACATCTGAGTTTCTCTCTACCTAATTGTTTGAATCGATTGCTAGAAGTTTCTTCTTGGCATCTTTCTTATTATAAGTTTTAAACTTGTGAAGTAAAGAAATGCATACAAATTCTTAAGAAAAACATAAATCTACATTGGAAATCCTTGACTGGGATAAAACGAACAATCCTTGGTGACATACCTCTCAACTCTTCATTGTATGAAATTCACCATTCACAATAAAATATATACAATATTTTAGGTATTCCACAACTACCAAAAGCCTAATCCCTTAATTCGAGATTAATTTATAAAACTGTTGAAAGTAGTGGAAAATGCTAAAATAGAAAAAACCACCCCAAAATGATGGAATTGTCAAACACAGTCATAAAATCTCACACGCCCCCCCACACACATGAAAAAAATATATCACGTACCCAGCATTATCCCACTTATTGTTTTGTTTGCATACAGGGGGTCACATGATTACATAGTCAACAATCCAAGGTGGTAATTCTAATTGTTTCTCTACACCAACATAACTTCTTCATTCTCACTGAATTCAATGAATATACAACATTATTCAAAGTGTCAACCTTATCTAAAAAAACCTTATTGTATTCAACTATGTCTCTCACAAAGTGATACTAGACATCAATATGCTTTGTCTTTGAATGCTAAGCTAGGTTCTGTTCGAGGAAGATTGCACTCTAATTGTCGCTATGTAATATTATTTCTTGGTGTACCAACCCAATACCTAAACACAATCTATATAACCATACCAATTCCTTTCTTTCATGCATGGATGCCATGCATTTAAATTTTCGAGTTGAGAGTGCCACTACAACGTGTCTTTTTCTCATCCAACTGATTACCCACTTGTAGATATGCTATGATCCAGATATCCAACCGAGTCTACATGAACAAACCCATGTATGTCCAACACTTTGCCCAATCCTGTTCTTCCTTGGTAGCATAATACATAGCTATAAGTGCCATGCAAATACCTGAAAACCATCTTTACTGTTGTCCAATTCTCCTTCCCTAGTTTTGACATATACCTCCTCAAAACTCCCACTTCATGTGCAATGTCTGATCGAGTATAGACCGTTACATACATCAAGCTGCCAACTACCACTAGCATATAGAACATGGAACATGTCCTCTTCCTCTTCCTCTATCTTGAGACCCTGATCTGCAGATAACTTTACACCTACATGAATAAGAACCTTGACTGATTTCCTTTCTTACATATTAAACCTCTGTAATATCATCTCAACATATTTTCTCTGATTCAACCAGTGTTTCATGTTTGAACGATCTCTTTTAATAGCCATTCCTAGAATGAAGTTAGTAGTATTGATGTCTTTCGTGTCCAATTTGGAGGATAGCTACGATTTAACTTCCTTGATAACATCCTTGTTATTTTCTACAAGAAACATATCATCAACATACAACACTATATAAATGAAGTGGTTACCAACTTGTTTAGAATATACATAGTGATCAACCCTACTTCTCACAAATCCCAGTCTAGAGATGTATGTGTCAAAATTTTGGTACCACATCCTAGGCGATTGATTCAGATGATATAGTGACTTATTTAGCTTACAAACCAACTCTTTCTTTCCCTTCACTACAAATCCTTCTTGTTTCTTCATGTAAATTTCTTCTTCCAGATCCCCTTGTAGGATTTTTTTCTTTACATCTATCTATTCTAGCTCAAAATCAAAAGAAACAACAACAAATAAAAGAAATCTAATAGAACTTAACTTGCCAATAGGAGAAAAAAATTCACCAAATTCAATTCCCTCTACCCGTGAATAACCTTTTACTACTAATCGAGCTTTATATTTCTCCACTTTTCCTTATTCATTCAAATTCTTCTTAAACACCCATTTGCGTCGAATGTCTTTTCTTCGAGTTGAAAAATCAACTAGGTCCCATGCCTAATTCTTTTCCAAGGCATCCATATCTTCAACCATGGCCTTCTTCCATAATTTAATATCCTCTAAATTCATTGCTTCCCTGACAGTTTTGGGATCATCATCAATAATAGATAAATAAAAATTAACACAAAAATTGGGTGGACTATACCTTTTTGGTTTCCTTCTTTCGCTCATTGCCCTCCTTAATATTGGAGTATGAGGTTCTTCTTCTTATGATTTATCTTCTTTCCTTGATTCTGATTTTGCATCATTGAACTCAAACTCTATTTTCTTAGGTTCTTCTTTCCTTGGTAGGAATTTCTATTTGAGAACATCTTTAATCTCTCTAAAAACATCCCGACTGTAAAACGTATTCTTAGTTTATGGTTTCCCAAGCTTATAAAATTTCATTCCATTTTTATAACCAATAAATATACACTTTTTAACTTTATTAACCATGTTATTATAACATGTACTACATAAGAATCTCAACCTAACACTATGAGATGTTCAAGATAGCGCTTCTTACCAGTCCATAACTCATGTGGAGTTTTGTCCACCAACGTTGATGAGGGTGATCTATTTACCAGGTAACATGTAGTACCCACTACCTCTACTCATAATTATTTTCCTAACCTGAAACCACTAAGCCTACTCCTTGATATTTCTATCAACGTCTTGTTCATCTTTTCTACAACTCTATTATGTTGAGGTGTGTCTAGGGTAGCCTTCTTTATTTATATACTACACTTCTTACATAACTCTTTGAATTCATTCCCACAAAATTCTCACTACAGGGAAAAGACCCTCTAATAGAGGTTTTTGCGGAAGCCCCCCAAAAAATAGCCCAAAAATCCATTTATAGAGGAAGACACTAGCAGAGGATAGCAGGTGGAGGTTTTAGCAGAAATTTTTTCACGGTGCTTTTATAAATACAGAGTGCACCGATGAATTTATAAAACTAACGAACCAACTCTCTAACACATGGTGCACCATGGCAGGATTATTTAAAAAAAATATACTATGGTGTTCTACTTAAATACAGAAGCATCGATTCTCTAACTTATGGCACATCGTGGTAGGGTTATTTCAAAAAAATATACTCTGGTGCACTCCTTAAATATTGATGCACCAATGCTCTAACAAAATGGTACACCGTGGCTGGGTTATTTCAAAAATATACTACGGTGCGCTATCTATATATGGATGCACCGATGCTTTAACAAATGGCGCACCATTGTAGGGTTATTTAAAAATATATATTGCAGTGTTCTCCTTAAATCTGGATGCACCAGTGCTCCAAGTTTCTCTAAAAAATAACACACCGCAGTGGGATAGCTTTTAAAAAATATATACCCTATTGCGCTAGGTAAATACAGATGCACCGGTACGTCTAACAATCGAGTGCGCCGTAACAGGTTTAAATAAAAAAATTTACCGTCAGTAAAAATCCATTTTTACCATTTTCAATGTTGTAGAGTTCTCAAGCATCGGTGCAACTTTTTTCACTCTAAAACTCCCCGTCATCAGTGTTTCCATCTCTTTCCTTCCTTTTGTCTGTTTGTTAGTGCTTGGCTTTCAATTTTTTCCAAACGGTGGGAAAATTTGGTTTTTTGGACCACATGCCAATCATGCCTCCCCAACAAAAAAATGTCCAAGTAATGTATTTGTTTAATTATAAATTAAACTCTTAGTGGATTAAAATTCTCAATTTAGTTAAATTTCCACTGTTTTAATATATATATATATATATATATATATATATATATATATATATATATATATATATATATATATATTGCGTGGTGCATTTGAGTTGTTCAACTCACACAATGGTCGGTGCACCCTGAAAATTTACAGGGTGCACCGAAAAATAATGTCATTCTTCATGGTGGTGCATTTGTAAACATTAATACACTGGGGCGTACATTTACTAACACACCACATAAAATAATATAACCAATTTTTCACAGTGCATTTAATTGATGTTAACACATCGGGGTGTTACATTAGAAGACACATTGCATAAATAAGATATATTATTTGATGAGGTGCGTTGGTAAATGTACACCTCATTGTGTTAATTCTTACACAATGCACCACCGTAAAAGTTGGTGCACCCTGAAAATTTACAGGGTACACCAAAAAAAAATGTCAAATTGTTATGGTGGTGTGTTTGTAAAAATTAATGCACTGGGGCATAAGTTTACCCACACACCACATAAAATAATATAGCTAATTTTTTGCAGTGCATCTAATTAATGTTAACGCATCACGACATTGCGTTAGAATACACACTGCATAAATTAGACATATTATTTTATGTGGTGCATTGGTAAACGTACGCACTAGTGCGTTAAATGCTTACACAACGCACCACTGTAAAAAAATAGAGCATAAATGCCTAAGTACCATAATTATCAATTTTTAAAAAATTAGTCATGCAGTGTGTTGCCTTTCCTACAAAGCACCGATGCATGTCGAGCAAATGATACACCGCAAAAACAATTTAAAAAAAAAAATGTTTTATGGTTATTTAATATTTTAACTTTTTATTATTTTAGGTGGTGTGTCGGATAACCTTCATGCACTAGTGTGGTAAGGTTATAAAACACACCACATAAAATAATATAAAAAATTCCATACGATGGGTTATGCTACAAGGGAGCACGATAGATGATGCCCACAAGTAATATACACACCGTGGGCGGTGATTCACTCTTTTTGGGGCACATCGATGATGAAATTTACTTATTTTTTGAAGGAAGCTATTTTTCCGTATTCATAAATAAATTTCTCATTTACTAGATTTTTTGTATGTTTTATGTATGAGGGTGATGTATTTCATATGTTAATTATGTAGATATGTCATTGGAGAGAACAACAACAACAACATGAGTAGAGGGTTGACCTGTACAATGTTGTATGAGATTGGGAGGTGAGGGAGATGGAGAGAGATTTGTACCCTCACCTTATTAGTACAACAACCCATGTACTCTTGAGGAATGCAGGCCTCCTTATGTACGATGAGGATGATACATTCCTAAAGGGGCACTTCGGGTTGTTCGTGCAGTTGATCTGTCGATGGGATGTCCATCAATAGGTATTCTTTGTCGGTTCCGATTAGTGGTACCATCACACTGAGGAGGATATGTATTTTATCACTAGGCTATCCGAAAGAGGGGAGGATTTTATCCAGTTGTTATCCACATTTTTGGTTATCGAGATGATGACAT
The DNA here is from genome assembly GCA_009831015.1 of Picea engelmannii. Taxonomy (NCBI): domain Eukaryota; kingdom Viridiplantae; phylum Streptophyta; class Pinopsida; order Pinales; family Pinaceae; genus Picea; species Picea engelmannii. Next base: position 311,313 of record ML777126.1, read on the forward strand.
GATAATGACATGGTGATGGAAGATCTGACTCTTCATTAAGATCATTTTCATGAAGAAAGTTACACTTATCAGCTTCTCAAAATCACACTTTTGAAAATAGTATGCAGGCTGCATATATACTATCTTGCGGAAATACTTGATTTCCGCAGGCTGCATTCAGTCTGACTGCGGACTTTCCGCACTGTGTTAATGGTCAGGGTGCGTAAATGTTTCTAAAGGGAGAAAATGAATAAGTTCTCGATCCTTCTAGAAGGAATCTTCTAGAAGTATGAGTTGGAGTTCGAATGGTTGGCAAATTAATGAGTCTCCAGATATCTTGGGATTACATTCTATCCAAGTAACTAAACAATCTTCTCCTATATATTGAGGAGATGATTCATGGAAATGGTTAGTAGCAAGTTAGAAAGAGTAAGATATTGGAGAATTAGTGCATTGTTGTATGGAGAATTGATGCTGCAGCAAATAGAGACA
>ML777126.1:325320-378321 GCA_009831015.1 Picea engelmannii
AGTAAGTACATCATCCTTCTTCTCTTGTCCATTCAATACTTTAGAACTAGGGAAAGAGTAGTATTCTGTCACAGTTTGTTCCAGATCCAGGTGGATCTGGGGAGATTGGTCTGTGTCCGCACTCACAAATTTATCCTTGAACACCAGTTCTCTAATGTCCTGGTAGGTTTTGTAACAAAGAGTCAACTCATGTACTCTCAGAGACATATTTGGGTTGATGTAATTTCCCTAGATGATTTTCAGGTGCTTGGTGGACAACTATAGATCACTTATTTCAGTGCAGAGGAGGTTAGGTGTCTCTCACTATTAGTGAAGACCATTGCACACTTTACCAGTGATGGGAAGCACATTAGTTTCCCTCTTTTGTATATTGTTTATTCTTTATTATAGAGGCCACGATTTATTAGATGGTATGCCATTTTTTTTTGGCAGTTTGTATAGCTCTAGATAGATGTCGTGCTATGATACATGGGAGGGTGAATTTCCCTTTTAATTCAAATTTATTTTGTTTATTTTTTGAGAGGTTTCCGGAGACGATGTGTAATTTTGTTCTTCAACCTTTTAGGTCGATGAATCATGTGCAGATGCACATGTGGGGTGAGATGATTCCCCAGAGGGGCCAACCCAATTTTCCTTCCAGGATATCCACTGAGGCACTCGGGATACTATCTAGTGAGGTCGATCACATGTTCATGATGGTGTTGTATCCTTACGCGGGTTTGGATTGGCGAGGATGTCTGAACATCCTCTTCACACTAGATGCATTAACAGATGCTAGAGGTAATATTAATGTTTTTTTTTTAAATTAATCTACATTCATTTTTTTGTCTTACTCAATTATTATAAAATTAATTCTAACATGTTCTTTAACTTGTTTTATTAAATTGTTTAATGAAACTGTGTAATTATTGTTGTGTATTATATATTTTGTAGATATTTTCACATTAATTGGGGATGTGCCTCCTCCCCCACCATATGAATATGAAGATATGATTCCCGAGGCCGCGGTGGGTCAAGTTTCTTGGGCAGAGATACCTGACGACATCAGCCATAGGCCAGATACTAGATTTAGGTTGGATTTGGACAATCTACTCTGTGCACTTTTGACTGAGGTGGGAGTCTACCCTATGCTAGTGCGAGGCACTAGGGAAGATCCTATTCTCTTGTATCTTTGAAAGTAGATTCCACATGATATGATGCCTCTTATGTGCCATATTTTCAGAGCTACCAGGATACTGGTAGAGAGGAGGGATCTCGATGATATGCACTCTTCTTCTAGTATCCGTTCGTCCAGTACCCCATCGATTGATGAAGGTGGTCGTGATCCTTATCCAAATCCTCCTCCTCCTCCTTCTCCTCACCCAAATCATGAGAAAGAAACACCTATTCCTCCTCCTCCTCCTTCACCTCACCTAGATGAGAAAGCAACACTTATTCCTCCACCACCTATTTTTGATCAGAGAGTCGACCAACCTCTTCCTCCTGACCATCCATCATCTTCTACTACTGACCAAGCCTCCACTACTATTTTATATATGATTATCTCATCTGTTGGGCCATATATATAATATAAATTATATGACTTGTTCATGATATATATATATATATATATATATATATATATATATATATATATATATATATATGGTGCATTTTTATGTTCATGTTGAGGTACTTAATTTATATGTTGATGTTGATGTGTGCATTGTTAGGTCATGATAGATATGTTTGTTAAATGTGATTGATAGATGTGTATGTTAAATAATTCTTGTTAGATGTGTGTGATGATGATGTTAGAAAATTATTGTGTTTTATTAGAAGTGATCACAATGATGATGCCCTGTTAGATTATTAGATTTGTGTGCTAGCTAATTAATGACGTTTATGTGGTAGAGGTATCTATAATTAGATGATGTTAGTGAATTTAAATGTTTATTTTAGATGATGTTTATGTTTGTTAGATGGTCATCATCATGATGTTTTTTTCTTATTAAATTATCGTTATTATAGATTATGTATTGGTGAACTTATATCAAAATTTTATATATGAAACATAACGACTTAATTTAAAGAAAAAATGCAAAGATATTTTTATAAAATACAAAGTTCAATATGGTTGAAACTCTAATTGTAAAATTACCATAAACATTTTTCTGTTGCATAGATAGTTCATACATATTCATTCTAACTAAATTCTTTTTCAAAAAACAAATTGCATATGAATAAATGTTATTTTCCATTGTACTATTTACTCTTTCTGAATAGACTCTTCTACACTAAAAATTGTTATTATAAAAATTTATGATCTCCAATGATAAGCATTCTATTGACCCTAAAATTTTATGGATGCAAATCTTCTTATTGTTATTTTTGTCACTATAAAAATTTATATGGATAAAGTAGAATTTCATGAATATCCCATTAAAAATTCAACTGGTTTGACATTTTTCAGCATTTCACAATTGAAAATACTTAGTTTTAAGTGTAAAAACCTTTGCGAATCTTACTGATTATATAACATGCCAACTATAAAATGTTTGGTCATTTTTTTCTAAAAACGTGTTGTTATGACTTTATCATGAGAATAATTCTTAAAATTTTATATTAAACATGCAACGACATATACATATCTTCAAATAACAACATAAAATTTTATTTCAATCAATCGTTCCATGCAATCACAAATAATTTGAAAGAAAAATACATTACAACTCAAACAGATTGTTAACAAACTAAAATTATTCAAAGATTTGTTATAATTAACTTTCCATTTCCTTCATCACAAGAAGAATAAAAAACCACATAATTAGCAAAATAAAGATAACAAAAAGATACAAAAAGATACAAAAACAAAAAAACATGTAGATATCACTCTTTGTTGCCATCACTCTGATTATCTTCCTCACTTGGCATGATAACACTATTTTTCTTAAAAATATGTTTTGATCTAGGTTTGTTTCTTAATACGAACCACCAATCCCTATCCAACACATACAGGTTTTAAAACACTTGGTTGTAGTGTTTTGGGAAGGAATAAGGCTCCTTAGCTTCATCACACATCTTTCTAGAGTTGATACATATAAACCCACTATCACAATATTAGTTTGCATTATTCTGATCAAAGGTGTCCCACCACTTGCACCAGAAACTAACATATTGGAAAGAAGAGAAGTCCACTTGAATTATCTCTTGGATCTTTCCAACATAACCTAAATTCCCTTGTATTTGGTTTTGATCGCGGTGGCCAGCATGACTAGATTGGTCGAAATTGACTTCCACTCCACAATCTGGTTTCATGTGTCCTTGAAAAACATCCTCCGTGTGAAAATTATGTCCATATTCTCACATAGATGGGAACAAATGCACCTATAAAAAATTGAAAAAATCAGAGTGTCACATGTCTAATAACCCGACCAATAAAAAATAAAATATATATGTTACAATCCAAAGGTGAATTATGAAGTTAAAAATGTACAGAAAGAGATTATTACCGAGTTTTTGCACCCAATTCCTATGTTTAGTGCATCCTCTTCAGCAACGATTAATGAACAAATGCATCGTATTTCTCTCTTACTTGGTTAGCAACCAAACTATTGGGGAATGTCATTGGCATATTTTCTTTTAAATGATCATGCTAATGAATTCGTGTACCATTCAATCATATGAATTATTTCTTGTCACTGTCCCATTTCCTCCTCTTCTATTCGTACAATGCGACCTGCGACCGTGGTGCCTCCAAATTGTAAATAATGAATTTATTGTTTGCATTAATTTCTGAATTCGTTGATGTATATATTCATTAAATCGAACCGACATATAGTACGTATGAGATAAAATTATACATTATGAAGTTCAATTTGAATAGTTACTGTGTGGAAATTTTAAAAACGATAAGTCACTTACTCTTTATCAAGCACCTTTTTACATTCATTTGGAGAAGCTCCCCTTCTCTCTTTTTTTCATCCCTTTCATCATCCCAAATCACCACACCTAGTGTGTTTTTAATCTTCTTGATGTAATCACTGGCATAATATTATTACATCGATGATATTAGTAAGCAAAATGAAATTGGTTTGTTCAAATTACATTATACCAAACAATTATTACCATCGTCGACCCATGATTATGGCTGGAAGATGGCATGTTACAATTGGAAAGGTAAAGAAGATGCCCATTTACATCTACCAATTGGTTGCGGTATGTTGTTCCTGATAAGAGCTTGCAACATTTTTGAGTTGGTGGAATATTTTCTGCATCTGAACTCGAACCAGAATCACGTTCCTGCAAATTTGGATACATTTTTATTCATATTGACATGGATACAAAAATAAATTCAATTATATAATTGATATATAAATAAAATCTGAACTTACTGGAGATGGAAAGGGAGAACTCCGTGATGGAATTTGATCAATATGAAATGGTCTGGAATTTGAATATTTGGCGATTTGATATTATAAGCTTTTCTCCCTGCATGTGAGAAAAATCAACACTAAATTTTTAAGAATAATGTGACTTTATGTGGAAAATGTATACTATGAAGTACTATAGGTCATGTGGATGCATCCTAAAAGATAATTTAAGATGAATATAGTATTTTGTGTGCAAATAAAATTCAGATAACTTTTAAAGCATAATGATGTGCTTAATTAAACCAAACACAATGGTGCATATATAACAATGTAAAGCACTAGAGCATTTAACTACTAACGACATCAATGATCGATATTTCAAATAAAAAAAAGAAGTATATGATATATGTGCTCCAAAAATATTTAGTGCACTAGTGCATTTCATAAATGAATGCACCGATGCATTATATTAAAAAAATGCACCAGTGTTTTGAAAAACTTAAAAAAAAACACGACTTTGTTTTTTTACAACTAAAAAATGAGCGAGAATTTATTTTTTGAAAATGTAATTTCATAAATTCCTTTAAATAGTAAGAATCTATTCACTATTTCATTATTTTACGAAAATTTACAGGGGACAGATTTGCAAGAGAGACATACCGGGGAGCACTGTGGAGCAGAAACATACTTTGAGAGAGCAAAATTATTCATAAGATCAGAATTTTAAGGGTATGGTGACTCACTCAAAACCCCTTTCAAAAAGTCCTTTAAATAGTATTAAGCTATTCACTATTTCATTATATTTCTAAAATTTATAGTGGAGAGGTTTTCAAGAGAGACATATCGGGGAGCACTGTGGAGTAGCAAAATACTTTGGAATAACAAAATTAATTAGAAGTTCATAATTTGAAGGGTATGGTGATTCACTCAAAACCCTTCTGAAGAAACAAAATAATCCAGACAAAAATAAAAGAATTCCATACTTACCTTAAACCCTTGCTTCTTCTTGCTTATATGACTAAAAAATTTCACCTTAGGGTGTAACTCCCTCTATCACCACAATTAGGGCTTTCCATTTTAGGAATTTTAGATTTAATGGGTTTATGTTTGTATATATAAGGCGTTTGGCCTGTGATGCATGGGGACCACTTATTCCATCGGATCCAAACCCTCTTGACCATGCCATGTTTAAAAAAAAATGGGTTATGTTTATCGATGCACTTATTTGACTATAAAACACCAATGCGCTTAATGATAAAGTGCACCGATAATGTTGTAACATAATTTTTCTATTTTTTCGTTCATCGGTGTAATTTTTTTTGTCCATGGTATTTTTTTTTAGTTTTTTACTCTGGTTGTAGTGCGATTATTGATACATATCACACCATTGTAATTTAAATTATTTTTTAAAAAATCATTTTTTCGGTGCATTTCCTATATAAAACACAATGGTGCGTTCATATTATTACAGTGCACTAGAAACCATATTTTTATTTATTTATTTTAGATGAAAATTATGTGATTTATTTATAAAATATATTTAATAGATTTTGTATTGAATGGTATATATTTTATATTGATAAAAAAATGTGTGAGAATAGTTCTAGTAACAAAAAATATGATCGGCCCCAGATGAGGTCACACCTGGAAAACATGCAGATTAAGAAGTTAATTACCCCTACCACCATCCCCTCCTCCAGTGCTCTTGGTCTGATCGAAATTCACTTGACAGGATCACAGGTGCGCCTCCACATAGAGGTTGGTATAATAGAGCACTCAATGCTACATCAAAAAAATTCATGGACTGATGCGATTCACATGAGACATGTCAACTAGGTCCTTATAACACTTCACCACACCAATTCAATTATAATTTGGGAGGTAAGACACGGAAATAGTTGATTGGATTTGATCCTGTGTTTGGTTTATTGCATTGGCCCTGACACTTTCTCTTCATGCTATTCCACTCTTCTCCTAGTTTCCAATCTCATTACACCCTCCCCCATGCCTAGATCAAGAGGAAAACCTAAGCGTGAGCTGACTTAATACAATTTTTTAGCTCGACAACATAGGATGAGTTCCTCCTCTCCTCCCTCCATGCCTCACACTTCTTTTTCTAGCCACAATAGCCCATCTGTGATTCCTTCTCCTTTCTCTACTCAGAGTTGGAAGGAAGAAGTTGCTCCCATGGATTATTTCGAAGAAGAGAATCACCCAGTCCAACCACAATATTCTCTGGCCTCGCTCCTATTCACAGCCTCAAACATTCAATCCCCGCCCAACATTTTTGGATAGGATACTCCAAAAATTGATTCTACTTTGGCAATGAAAACTTGTATAGTAGAATACGAAATCCCTCTAAAGGATCACAATGAGGAGACCTGTCCAATCAGTCAACCTCCACTTCTTCCAACTCCAGAGCTAGATATGAACAACACTTGCCACTTCTCATAGGAACATTTAGATCTCATCTTTGTTATGCGATTTAATATGGCTCAGCAGCTTCACCGACATGTCATCCTCAGTTGTCGCTTGGATATGTTATTTGATTCCCTTTCAGGAGAGCCAGAAAAATGATGATGTCTGACATGTTCCCAATAGTTTTTTTTTTCCTACCTGGCATCAACCTCATATTGATGATGGATCTTTGGGTTCTCCTACTGTGTAATTTCATCATTTTTCTCTGTCACTTTGCATCTCTCTATCAAGATTATGGCGGAAGATTTAGTGTTGTTTTTTCCCCTATTTCTTGCTTTCTTAGATTACATAAAAAAAAGAAATTTGGCCATATGTATGAAATAATATGTGGTTGGTTCTACCATGTGTACTTATGTGATGACTTTCCAAGTCAATAAAAAAATTTATTTACACAAAAAAAAAATTATGATCGACACAGTGATAACACATCCAAAAAAGAAAAAAAGGAAAGTTCTTTGTAAATTATATACAAAGTTAATATGTTTGAACTATATGTAAGTTTAACTAATATTTATTGGTTAGTGTGTGTCATGCAGAGCCACAAAATGAGGAAGCTTGATAAGATTGTTTGTGATCTAAGTGCAGAAGAGCGTAAAAGCTTGATGAAAAAATTGCAAAAGGATGAATAAGGTGAATGAAAAAATACTATTCAATATGAGTTATTTTATGAATTTTCATTAATAATATAGTTAAGAATATTAGATAAAATGTTTCACACAATCTATTAATTCACATATATTTAATCTTCTATAGGGACCAACAACGTAGGAACGAAATGTCATCCTAAGAAAATAAAAATGATAGAAGATGTAAATGATGATGTACTTTTCCTTATCTCATATGGAGTGGTGTTGGAGGTTAATGAAAGGGGGAAATTTTTTTACAAAACCATGAGGGATATAGTGGAACGAACGTATATAAATACTTTTCACTTAGAATACATAAATCAATTCAATGATTCCAAGAACCAAGTTATATCTAAACTATAGGAAGCATTTCTAGAGCAATGGTCAATGAGACGTGTTAGATTCACAATAATAAAAACATACAACAAAATAAAGTATTCATTCAAAAATCAATATTCCTAAAAATGCTTTAATTCTAGAATATGTATATATTACTATAAATAATTCCTTTATTAATATCAATTTTGTTATATTTAGTTTTCATATATCAATATAAAAATAATTTATTGTCCGTATGTTACTTTTTTCAGGAAGATTATGAAAATACCAAAGGATCAACGAGATGATATCCAAAATATGCCAGTAGGAATGTCCAAAAAAGTGTACAAGGAAATGGTCAAAGAAATTGACATAGTTGCATCGCAGGAGGAGCCATCTCAAGAACAACATGCTTCAAATGTATGAAATCATTGAATTTTTCTATTAGGTACATATAAATAAATAATTTAGCATTAAGTATTAATTTTCAAGTATTTTCTTGCAAAAAAGAAAACAAAATGGAACCCATTAAGCACATAAAACAAGACGACAAGGAAGCAAAAGGGTTGATAGCAAAGTTTGTGAGTAATTTTTATTTCCTTATAACATTAACTTAAGATTCCATTTCTATATGTTTTAAGTTGTTTTACAACAACCATCCTTGAATTTCTTCAAATAGGTGCTAACATACAAAGAAGAGACATCGAAAGAATTGATTGACATTAGGTTAAGTAAGGGTTGTGAGTATATGCTGTCATATCAAAAATTAATTGTGGAATTTGTAAGTATCTATGTTGTTTTAATTCTCTCATTTTATAATTAATGGAACAATTTTTTTTTTTATATTAAATCTATGATTTATTATGGGGTACAAAACTTGCAGGAAACAAAGTATGGAAATGTGCCAATAGAAGAGTTGTTGAGAGAAGGCACGAGGTTGGGTTTTGAAATAATGTGTATCATTCGCTACTCAATTATTTCTATGGTACATCACTTTTCAATTTACATTCATTTAGATTATTTATTTCAATTTTCATTATTCTCACCAATGTAGATACACTCATTACACTTCGTTTTTATTTTTGTAGACGAAACTCGAAGAAGAGGAAAACAACAAAGGAGATCAACAAAACATTCGACCAAATAACCCGAGTCATGGAAGTATCTTGAGCACTGACAATAGTTCTTGTGTAGAATGATGATCAATATATTTGGATATCAATGCAAGTTGTTGTATTTTTTGAAATAATTGTCTATGAAAATTAGACATTTTGTTTAATGTAATGGATATAGTGTCCCAATTGAAAGACAAGGGTTTTCCAATAAGTGTCCCATTTTGTATGACAAAGAGCCTCTTATTCATATATAATAAAATACATTTATTTTATTCTATTGCGTTGTCCAATGTTGTTGTAAACTGTTACATCATTGATTAAATATATGGATGGTTAAATATTATAATGAAGAGATGATAAATCTGATGATATAAAAAATTAATCCAAACATCATATCCAAATGCACTATTCAAAATTTAACTTATATGAATACTATTATAGAATATATGTCAATTTTTTTATGAACAATGGAATTAAAAAATAAAAATAATTGCACTATCATAGGTTCATGTTTCTAAAAAGAGAAAATGAAAATTGGTTCATTAATATATAATTAACTAACATTGATCATGATATTTTTCAAGTAGCAACAATTATAATAATAAAAAACAGTCTTCCGGTGCATTTAATTAAAAGCGCAATGGTGTTTTTGTATCATACTTTTCCATCAATGCATTCTAAATTTCATGAACTGGTCGGGTTTGTCTTGTAACACACTGGTGCATGGTATCATAGATTTGATAGGTGCATTCTTGTTACTGAAGCATCAATGCATTATGCTTTATAAGAGCACTCGTGCCCCGATATTTTTTGGATAGCCCCAGTTCTTTCTATGAAATTTAATCACACGTGATTTAAGTTTGAGAATACATCGATGCATGGTATCATAGATTCGAATGGTGCATTGTTATTATTAAAGAACTAATTCATTGGTATTTATAAATTCATATGTGCCCCAATATCTTAGGCCTTCCCTCATGCTTTCGGTGAAATGTAAGCACTGATGCTTTATTTTTGAGAATGCACCTATGCGTATACACCATGAAGCGCACCACCTAGAAAAACATCCGCTAAAACCTCCACTTGCCTTGATATTTTTAGTTATAATGAAGTTCCATTATAATCTCCACAAAAACATCCGCTACCCAAAACGTATGTTTTCGCGAAGGTTTTTTTGGCAATTTTTTCCAATTTTGTAACACTAAAAACCTTTGCTACAAGGTCTTTTCTTTGTATTGTCACTACCATTATCTGTTCTCAACATATTGATTTTCTTCTCTGTTTGATTTTCTTGTAGAGCCTTACACTATTTAAATTTATCAAATACCTCATCTTTCTTCCTAAGAAAATAAATCGCTCCTTGAGAAATAATCTATGAATGAAACATAATACACAAATTTTGCTAGTGATGGAATATGAATAGGTTTGAACACATCACTGTGTATCAACTCTAATATCCCCTTTTCTCTTGTACCACGAGATGGGAATCTTACTCGATTATGTTTACCATATATGAAATGTTCACATAAATAAAAATCCAAGGTGCAATTAGACATACCTTCAACTGTTCCTTTACCGGGTAATGTTTTAAGGCCATTTTCTCCAATATGTCCCAGTATTTTATGTTGCAACATGGTCTTGTTTCCAGAGATTGTATGGATCATATCTTCTTTACTTCTCCACTCAAGGACAATAGAACTATTACACCCATCAATATAAGTTCTTCCCAATAACTTGTATAGAGTTCCAAATCGAACTCCACTCATCAACACAACTACTCCTTGTACTAACTTACAAGTTCCTTTTCCCAATACAACATCCACAACTGCATCATCCAACTTACTTATAAATATCAGGATCCTGGATACATATAGAATGTGTAGAACTACATGGAGATTTATAATCCTTGCATCTTTCAACAACATCTTAACCCTTCCATGTCCCATGATTTTAGTTGTCGAGTCATATCCTAGGAAGACATCACCAACATCATACTTTTCATATTCACTGAATCTCTCCCTGTGAGGATTCATATGAACCGATGCACTTGATTCGATCAACCATACATCACGATATGTATGTGTCCCTGTAGATTCCAGGTAAACATCACCTCCTTCTTCTGTGGAGGTTTTCTCCCATGTGGAAGAGGACTCATTATACCCCTTTTCTTTATCAACCTTCTTATAATTCCCAACCTTACCACATTTCCAACATTTCCTAAAAGATTTTCCTAGGGATTTACATCTACCTTTAGATTTAGATCTCCCCCCTGAAGAACTATTTGTATTCCTGTGTTGGGGATGACCTCTTATAGATAAAGTATCTGTACTATGACTATCGATGATTTTTCACCTCATCTCTTTTGATAACAAGGATGCAACTACATCCTAATACTTCAATGTATATGATGTGGTACTACCAATTGATATAACCAAATTGTCCCAATAGTTTGGAAAAGAACATAGAAAATTAATACATTTGTCTTCTTTTGCAAGCATAATATTAATTGAGACAAGTTGACTTACCCGAGTATTGAAGGAATTTAGATTCTCTGTCATAGAATATCCATATTCCATCCTAAGATGATGCAACTTCTTTCAAAGAAACAACTTGTTTATCAGGGAATTTGACTGATACAAATTCCCCAACTGATTTGGACTAATGAGCAGAACAAAATGAAAGAAGAGATATTACAATGAAACAGACATACATATTTCTAGAAATAGAGAACTACATTAATACATGAATTCTATTAATGAAATAAATGTAGAGAGACTGTAAAAATACAGAGTGAAAGAATTGCTAGAATGGTGGGAGCTTATCTCTGAGAAGAGATGTGACAACTACGATCATTCGTAAGAATATGAGTACAATGAGGCTCTGAAGAACTTATTATAATAAACATGAATTCCAAAACCCTATACAGCCAAAAACCTAACCCTAGGAGATGAAGCACCAAAATTCATGTGGGCCCCGTTGGGGTAAGTTAGTACATTAACTTCCCGGAGTTATAACTTTTTAATACAATCTTTGTTTTAGGCATGTGATATCCCATTGGAAAGATATTTTAGAGAGATCTTCATTATTCCTTCAAACTCTTCCTCCCTCTATATTTTTACTATGGAAATCCCAAAAACCATCATTTAGGGCCTCAAAACAACCCCAGAAGTAAAAAAAGATGTATTGAGATGAAAACTACCAAAATAGGCCATTTAGACTAGATGGGTGACCACCAATATCCATTTGGATGTTGTGTAGGGATTCAATACAACCTCATAAGTGTAGAACCCATAATTACAAAGACATATACCCATTATAGAGAAACGTGATGAACTGAAAATTATTAAGATGAACCGATTGGAATTTGGAACAGGTGGGTGGCCACCAATATCCACCTGGATCACTCCTCCCCCCTTAGGATGAAATGGTATCCATTGTTTTGAGTGCCCGAGGAAGAGGGGAACGTGTTTTCTTAATCTGAATCTTGGTGAGCTATGTACCTTGACGAAGAAGTTGCGTTGCTTGGTTTGTGGAAGGTTGTCACGTACCTATTGCTGGTAGGGTTGAATTTGTTCCACTAGCCTGTTGTCTCTGGGATTGAGGGGGCATTGTTTAGGCACCATCCTAGGTGAAGAAACAATTTCTTCTTTCTCTTCTACAATCTTCTTCTAGTGGATAGAAGCTGTTGAGGCTACAGTGGTTGCATTGGCCCTCTGTGCATCCTTTGAACAGATTACGAAGAGGCTGAATTTTGCAGTATGAGATATTACCTTGCGGCACTTTATTGGTGGAGCAATAGCCTAAACTACCTTTGGTATCATGTAGAGATGACCCCTTAGAGTAATAATGACACTACAGAGTTGAGACTCATAAACAACATGACTTTTCCACATATATGGTTGGCGCAAAAAAACATCACAGACATCAAGAGGGGAAACATCACACACCACCTCATCCTTGAAGGGTTGGATGCCATAGGACAGGTGACACTTTTGGCTGACATGGAGATCTTGTCCCTGGTGAAGCCACCCGATGTTGTATGGTTGTGCATGTGGTGTTGTTGGGAACCCCAACTATTTGACGACCTCAACTAACATGAGGTTCTTCTGGCTTCCACTATAAAAAATGAAATGCAATAGGGTCCCCTTCACTGACATATGTGAATGGAAGAGGCACTCCCCCTCTTCAGGATCTACTGGTTCTTCTGGTTGAATTGTTGTGCTTGCGACAGTAGCAGTGGGGTCTGTGTCGATGATATGTATTTTTTCATTATTTTCTAGATCAGATTCTAAATCAGGGTTTGACTCCTTATCTTTGATCTTGACCACCAATGACTATTTCAAGTGACATTCATCGGTGTTGTGCCAGGGTATTTTTTGGAAGTCACACCACTTCCAGTGTCATTCTTTATATTTCCCTTACCCTTCTTTTCTCATGTCTTGTACTGGTTGTCGGGAGGCTGTTTATTATGGCCATATTTATCATTCTTTGGACATTGTATATTTGCAAACCTGAACTCCCATTTGTTCTGGTGCCTAAATTCTTCCTCAATTTTGACAATATATCGATAGGCAGCTCCCAATGATGACATATTTAGGAAATAAATTTATGTTTGGATGTACCTATGCAAAGCCCCACAATATTTTAGGACCAAATGTCACTCAGAGACTTTGATACCCATCTTGGTGCACAATGTATGGATAGTATTTGTGAACTCAGATACTATTTGTCTCTTCTCTTTCCACAGTGTGGTCCATCTCATGTACTAGTCTTCATAGTTATCAATAGGGTAATATTGTTCCTTGACTACATCCACAAAAAAATCCCAAGTGGGATCGACCCCATATATTCCATATTCCTCTGTGGAATGTTGTCCCAGTAAGTTTCCTACGAATGTTTGACATGGGGAAGAGACTTGAGGAGTGTGAAGGTGACCTTTTCCCTATCGAAAAAATTGTGAACAAAGAAATAACCTTCTAGCAGATTTAACCATTTTGCTATGGAATATGCATCTATTTGACCTTCAAATACAGGAATATAAAAATTAACTTGTACCTTGAAGGGAGAGGTTCCTCCAAAATGACCGCTTGATGAAGACGCACCTGTTGTTATCAGAAGAAGTTGAAGGATGTGGGAACAATTCTCCATCATTTCTCCCCTTTGTCGTGTGAGAGATTGATCAAGAAACAAGTTAATATAATCTTATGCTCCGCCATTTTTCTTTTCTTCCACCATGGAGGGTTTCTTGGTAGTGCGAGAGAGATTTTCCTCAAGAGATACAAGCTCAAGACCCAACTTGCTATACTTGGACCTTGTTGCGGACATGTACTAAAAAACAATCAAGAACAACCTGCTCTGATACCACTAATCAAGATTTATGAATGAAATGAAATGAAAGAAGAGATATTTCAATAAAACACACAAAAATATTTCTAGAAAGAGAGAACTACAATAATACATAAATTTTATTAATGAAATAAATATAGAGAGACTACAAAAATATAGAGTGAAAGACTCGCTAGAATGGTGACATCTTATCTCTCAGAACATATTTGACGACTATACTCATTATAAAGAGGATGAGTAGACAGAGGCTTTGAAGGCATTTTTATAATAAACATGAATTACAAAACCCTAGACATTCAAAAAACTAACCCTATGCTATGAAGCACCAAAAGTTATGTGGGCCCCGTTAGGGTAAGTTACTACATCAACTTCTCTAGGTCGTAACTTTTGCGTACGATCTCTATTTTAGGTGTGTGATAGCCCATTGGAAATGTATTTTCGAGAACTAGGCATTACACCATCAAAACATGACTCTATCTATAGTTTGACTCTAGAAAGACAAAAAACATCATTTAGGGCCTCAAAATGACCTCAAAAGTACAAAAGGATGTACTGAGATGAAAACTACCAAAAGAGGCCAGTTGGACTAGATGGGTGGCCACAAATATCCATTTGGATGTTGTGTAAGGATTCAAGACAACCTTAGAAGTGAAACACCAATAATTATAAAGAAATGTCCCCATTACAAAGAAATGTTGCCATAAGGATAACATCACTGCCATGATCGACAGTTAGCGCATCTCTTTTTTTAGAAACGCAATGCTAAATTGAATCTGGTAGCTTTTGATGGGGTTTATCCTCTGGTAATTGTGGAAAGAGATAAAACAAAGAATATTTTGTTGGTCGCAGAGCCTGATTATCTTCCTGATTTAGAGGTCTTTTTTTTTTCATCCGTGTTTATACCCCATGAAGTATTTACACCCCAAAAGTATGTACACTCTTCCACGCAGGGGAGTGCACAGGGGAGTGCTCTGTAAATGTATATTGTGATTTCATTGTAAATCTGGACCATTCATCATAAGGTCGCAGATCTAATGATAGAAATTATGTTAGGGTTTTTTTTTCCCTAGAAGGAAACCCTCTGTTATGAGGGAAATGTATTGTGGCTATGCAACATAGGGAATATGGTATTCTTAGATGAGAGACTATGAGAGAATGAAGAGGAATTTATAGCGGGTTTGTTGTAGGTTGTATCCCTTCATATGATGGATAATAATACAAGAAGGACCTGGCAATTTCTCTGGTGGATGTAGCCCACACTAGGTGAACCACGTAAATCTGTGTCTCTATTGTATTGTGTATCTTCTGCATTTTGTTTCCTCATTTGTTTTATTTTATTGCTCCATGGTCCTTTTTTTATAACAACTGGTATCCGATCGAAAGGTAACTCATAGGAAAAGAGGGTTCCTGGTTTGAGTGGGAGCAATGGCGGAAGATGGAAAGTTTAGGGTCAAAAAATTTAACGGCCAAAACTACCAGTTATGGAAGATGGAGATGGAAGATTATTTATATCAGAAGGATTTATTCCTACTATTGGGCAGAGTAGAAAAGAAGTCGATGGCCATAACGGACCAAGAATGGGATATTCTTTATAGAAAGGCTCTAGGAACGATATGACTGAGACTGGCAGTGTCAGTGGATTTCAATATTTCGAAAGAAAAGACAACGAAGGCTTTGATGGACGCATTGGCTAAATTGTATGAAAAACCCTCTACATCCAATAAGGTATTTATAATGAAGAGATTATTTAGTATGAATATTTCAGAAGGTGGGTCTGTTGCAGATCATTTAAATGATTTTAATATGCTTACTAATTAACTAAGTTCTGTAAAAGTGGACTTTGATGATGAGGTCAGGGCTCTTCTAATATTTTTCTCATTGCCAGAAAGATGGAATGGCTTGGTCATGGTTGTAAGTAACTCTGTCTCTGGTTCAAATACTTTAAAATTTGATGATGTTGTTGGTGTTATCCTTAGTGAGGAAATGCAATGGAAAAACACAGGTGAGACATCAGATAATGCGTTGAACATGGATAACAGGGGAAGACAAAAGGATAGAGAAAAGGGCCCAGGGAACCACCAGAATTCTAGGAAGGGCAGATCCAAATATAGACTTGGAAAGATAGAGTGTTGGAATTGTGGGAAGAAAGGACATCTGAAGAAAGACTGCAGAGCTCCAAAGAAACAAAGAGATGAACAACAAGAGAGAAATCAGGAAGCAAATGTAACAGGTGATGTGTTACAAGATGCTTTGATTCTTTCTGTAGATAATATTTCTGAGTCTTCGGTAGTAGATTCAGGGGATTCATTTCATGCCACACCCCATAGGAAACATTTTCTAGATTATGTTCAAGGTGATTTTGGATAGTTTCATTTGGGTGATGATGCACCATGCAAAATTGTTGGAATGGGAAAGGTAAAAATAAAGCAACGCAATGGAAACTAATGGTTGTTGAAAGAGGTAAGACATGTTATAGATCTAAGGAAAAATATAATTTCAATAGGACAGTTGGCAAGTGAAGGTTATATATCCATATTTACAGATAAGGCATGGAAGGTCATCAAAGGATCATTGGTGATAGAAAAAGGAGAGAAGGTAGGTACATTGTATTTATGTACTAGTAGTACCGACTCTTCTATCTCTTTAGATTCTATAGGAGTGGATACAACATTGTGGAATCATAGGCTTGGACACATGAGTGAGAAGGGAATGCAGATACTTCACAAAACAAATTTTTTGCCAGATCTTAAAAAAATTGATTTGGACTTCTGTGAGCATTTTGTTTATGGAAAACAAAAGAGAGTCAGATTTCTTAGAGTCAGAAAAGAAAAGAAGAATGAAAGGTTAGAGCTTGTGCATACATATGTATGGGGACCAACTCAGGTATCATCTCTTGGTGGATCTCGTTATTATGTTACTTTTATTGATGATGAAACTAGAAAAACTTGGGTTTATTGCATTCGACAAAAATCTGATGTTTTTTATACTTTTAAGAAATGGAAATCTTTGGTTGCGAATGAGACAGAAAAAAGTTTGAAGTGTCTCAGATCAGATAGTGGAAGTGAATATTGCAGCAAGGAGTTTTATGATTACTATTCATACCACAGGATTTGTAGAGAGAAGACAGTTCCAAGAACACCACAAGAAAATGTGTGTTAGAAAGGATGAACATGACAATCATGAAGCGTTCAAGGAGTATGAGATTGCATGTTGGTTTTCCCTTACAATTATGGGAAGATTCTATAGATACTACTATTTACTTAATAAATAGAGGACCTTCAAGATCTTTGGATGGTATAATTCCAGAGGAGGAATGGACAGAAAAAAAGATAAACTATTCTTTTTTGAAAACTTTTAGTTGTGAAGGATTTGTCCATATTGATAAAGAAAATAGAACAAATCTTGAGGCAAAATCCAAGAAGTGTACCTTTATTGGATACAGTGTTAATTATTTTAGTTATCGCTTATGGGATTATGAAAATAACAAAATCATTAGGAGTAGAGATGTCATATTCAATGTGAAGGTCATGTAGAAAGATCAGTTGTAGGGAAAGAAACAAGAAAAAGAAAAACAAGAATACACAGTTCTTGATGAGATCACCGAAAAATAAATTCCAAAGAAACCTGAAAATCAAAATGTACAACAACAGAAGCAACATGTACCTCAAAAACCTGTAAGTGTTGTTAGAAAATCTACCAGGTTAAGTATACCCCTTGAACGATACTCTCCTTCATTGTATTATTTATTTTTGACTGATTATTGTAAACCATAATGTTATGAAGAGACAATGCAGGTAGACACCAAAGAGAAGTGGGAGCAAGGCATGAAAGAGGAAAATGATTCTTTGGTAAATAATCATACTTGGGACTTGGTGCAGTTGCTTGTAGGAAAAAGAGCATTGCTGAATAAATGGGTTTACAAGTTCAAGGAAGAAGATGGAGGAGAAAAATGGTACAAGGCTAGACTTGTTGTAAATGGGTTTGCACAAAAGAAAGGTATAGATTTTGATGAAATATTTTCTCTTGTTGTTAAAATGACTTCAATTAGGACTATTTTGAGTCTCGTGGCAGTATAATATTTGCATCTTGAATAGTTACATGTAAAAATAACTTTTCTCCATGGGGATTTGGAGGAAGATATTTATATGCAGCAGCCACAGGGGTATGAGGTCAAAGGGAAGGAGAATTTGGTATGTAGGTTGAACAAGATTTTTTATGGCCTAAAGAAAGCTCCAAGGTAGTGGTATTTCAAGTTTGATAGGTTTATGACAGAACAGGGTTATAGTAGATGTCATTCTAATCATTTTGTTTATTTTAAAAGGCTAGAAAATGGAAGTTATATTATCTTGCTATTATATGTAGATGACATGATTGTTGTAGGGTCTAATATGTAAGATATAAATGTGCTCAAGAAGAAATTAGCTAATTTATTTGCGATGAAGGATTTGGGTGCTACAAAGAAAATCCTTGGTGTGAGAATAACAAGAGACAGGAAAAATTGCAAATTGACAATGTTTCAGGGTGAGTACATAGAGAAGGTGTTGGAAAGGTTCAGAATGCAGAATGCAAAACTAGTTAGTACACCTTTGGCCAGCCATTTCAAGTTAACTAAGGAAATGTGTCCCAAGAGACAGGAGGACATAGAATACATGTCCAGGGTCCCTTATTCATCAGCAGTTGGCATCTTGATGTATGCAATGGCTTGCACAAGACCAGATATTGCACATGCAGTGGGAGTTATGAGCAGGTATATGAACAATCTAGGTAAAGAACATTGGGAGGTGGCAAAGTGGATTCTCAGGTATTTGAGAGGTACTGCTACTCATGCATTATGTTTTGGAGGTTCAGAAACTTTTCTACGGGGATTTGTTGATTCATATATGGTAGGTGATAAAGACAGCAGGAGGAGTATCATAGGGTATGTTTTTACTATAGGTGGAACAATAGTAATTTGGATTTCAAAACTACAAAAGGTTGTTTCAATTTCAACAACAGAGGCAGAGTATGTTTCTTCTACAAAGGCTAGTAAAGAAATGATTTGGTTATAGAGGTTTATGGACAAATTGGGAAAGAAGCAGGAGAATAACAGGTTGTACTGTGACAGTGACAGTGCCATTCATATTGCAAATAAATCAGCCTTCCATTCAAATACTAAGCATATACAACTGAGGTACCATTTCATATGATCTATCTTGGAAGATGGACATTTGAAGTTGGAAAAGATACACACTATCCAAAATCCTACAGATATGTTAACAAAGAGAGTAACCAGGGAGAAACTAAGTTCCTTCTCAGTTTCAGTTGGTTTTCAAGAATGAATATGAAGATGATAAATTTTCCAGGTCCAAGAAGGTTTAGAGTCCAACATATACAAAAACAGTGGAGTTGTTGAGATCAGTCTCCAAGTGGGAGATTGTTGGTCATGGAGCCTGATTATCTTCCTGATTCAGAGGTCTTTTGTTTTCAGTCGTGTTTATACCCCATGAAGTATTTACACCTCAAAATTATGTACACTCTTCCATGCGGGGGAGTGCATAGGGGGGTTTACCCCCTCTGCGGGGTTCAGGGAAAAATTGCCTTGTAAATGTATATTGTAAATCTGGACTGTTCATTATAAGGTCGTACATCTAACGGTAGAAATTATGTTAGGGTTTTTTTTCCTAGAAGGAAACCCTCTATTATGAGGGAAATGTATTGCGGCTATGAAACATAGAGAATATGGTATTATGAGATGAGAGACTGTGAGACAAAGAAGAGGAAGTTACAACGGGTTTGTTGTAGGTTGTATCCCTTCATATGATGGATAATAATAAAGGAAGGACTGGTGGATGTAGCCCACACTGGGTGAACCACGTAAATCTATGTCTCTATTGTACTGTGTATCTTCTGTGTTTTGTTTCTTCATTTGTTTTATTTTATTTCTCCACGGACTTGTTTTTCTAACATATTCCACTCCTCTTAACTTCCATGGCAAGGTATCCGGCTCAAAATTCAAGACAATATCACAAAAATAGTCGGGGGGGGGAAATGGACAGTAGAAGAATTGTCCTGTGGTCAAAGGGAAACATGAATTCTTATCCAATGGGATCTCTGCCTATCCCAAGGCATCTATTTGAACCCCAATAAATCATCCTTTGTCAAAATTCCTAATAAATGGAAACTCCCTCCCTCTATTTTGCTCAACCTTAATTTCAACGAAGCATCAAAGGGAAATCCCGGATCAAACAATTTTGGTGTAGTATTCTGCGATGATTAGGGTCAGATTGACCACATACTAGCCATGATCCTTTCTAATGAAAAGAACAATGTTGTTGAGCTTTGGAATCTCATTTGGGGTATTCAGGCTTCCAATCAACTTGTATTTCATCAATTAATTATGGAAGGAGACTCCAAAATCATTCTAGGTATGTTTTCAAAGATTATAAATGGTTCGAAGCCTACCAAAATTTCCCCCAGGTGGAGGCTCCTTATTATTCTTTAATTTTTGAAATCTTTGTTTCTTCCATATCATATGCGTTGCAAATCCAATAAAATCGTAGACAAGATTTCTAATGATAGGGTAGATAGAAGGGAGAAAGATCTGGATTTTGGAAGTATCTAGATATTTCAACACCCTTTGCTCCTCAAATGTATGATAATAGAAAAGTAGGGAGACATATCCCCGAATGGGGTGTTATGGAGGAGTTATTGCAGATCCACTTGGGGATTCTGCATCATGACACCTAGTAGATCTAGTTTTTGTGTGAGCATGTGGACGAAATTCCCCATTTCAATTGAGGCATGTACATTATGGTGCTCATATGGTTAGGTCATGCAAAGAGAGCTATGGCTCTATATTATTGTAAAACTGACAAGCAAGTAACCTATTGTGTGGTCATTCAAAAAGTTAAATTGTTTGATGTGAAACTATTTTTAGAAGGCTCCATATTGATGATGACTAACCTCGATGGGTAGTTTTTCAAATTTAGCTTTCCCCTAAATCCCATTTCACTTCGGTTCCATTGGAGGTTGGTGGTAGTTTCAAAGGCCACCTCGATATGTGTCATTAGATCATTCCTTTCAATATGGATGACCTGGATTTATAAATGGAATGAAATGAAACACAATTATAACAAAAAAATAGAGATACAGTGAAACTTGACATCTATTAATAAATGAAATGTGTTGAACTATAAAAATGCAGAATGAAACAAACTTGCTTGAATGGTGGTATCTTATCTTTGAGAAGAGATGTGATGTCTACATGCATTCAACAAAGAACATTACAATGAGGCCAAAAGGCATTTTTATCATAAAGAAGCAATGAGGAAACCATAATCATCCAAAACCCTAACCATAAGAGAAAAAAATCCAAAAGGCTTATTGATCCTGATGGGGTTAGTTGGTATGCCAAATTATTGGGGTCGTAACATTTTAATACGATATAAATTTGCCACACTCGATAGCCCATTGGAAAGTCCTAGTCGAGAAGTACACATTTTGGTTAGACCAAAAAATTCAATTGACTATTGTTTGGGCATTTCCACGCCCTAAAAAATGTTTTTTATGGCCTCATAATGGACCAAAAAATTCAGGACTAAAAAAGGTATAGAAAAACTCTCAAAATTGAATCTTGTGCTTTGAGCCAATGGAATAGGTGGGTGTCCATTGATATCCAACTATATTAATCATGTCCCCTTAATCAACAATTTTATTCATTACATTGATAGACCCCATCATATGGGGAGACTTCTACTGAAATTGGCCCTAAGTGAGCCACTTGCCTTGGTGTAGGATATTCCCTACTTTGACAACTCGATAAATTTGGATCCTCTATTGGAAATTTACCTTAACCCATGTGTCCATGATATGATAAATGGTTTCCTATTCCATGCAGTCAAGTTTGAGCTCTGTCATTTTCAACTTATCTACTATCTTTGATGTGTCCAATAATGGTGGAAAGTATGGCTGAAGGAGGTCCACATTGAAGACTAGGTGCAAGCCAAGGAATGGCATAATACTTATCTCAAAAGCATTGTCACTGATATTATTGGTTATGGTGTAAGGACCATAACGAAGTGGATGAATCTTCCAATGGGGTCCTATAAGGTTCTCCTTATGAAAATACATCCAAAGCTTATCTCCCATCTGAAACTTGTGTGGCACTCGATATTGATCATGACATTGCTTGTACTTAGCATTGGATTTCTCCAAACTATCATGGGCCTATTGGTGGATGTGATGAATGCGTTCAATAAAATTGGAGTCTTTTCTCACCTCACATTGAACATGGGAATATTATTCACGTGTGGTCGCAAGGGGTAGTGCGACATCAATGGGACATAATGGTTGAAATACTAGCCTCACCCTAAAGGGGCTATCACAATTTGAGCTATGGAGAGTTTTTTTATAGTTATTCTAAACATAGGGGAGACTCTCATCCCATGTGTGTGGATGCTTGAAGTTGTACATGCACAATATATGCATGATCATTCTGTTTACGACCTCCATCTCGAAATCAGTTTGGGGGTAGAAGGTAGTGGATTTGGTGAGTTTGGTGTCTGATAGTGACTAGAGGCTCGACCAAAATGTGTTTAGGAACCCACTATCCCAATATTATATGAGGGAATGAGGTATCCCAAAATGTACCCACACCCATTCGAAGAAGATCTTGGTAGTGGACTTTGATGTGATACTCTTCTTACAGTATGTCGGAATGGCCATCTTAGAAAATTGATCAACAAAAAAAAAAACACAGTTCTTTCCTTGCTTGGTTGAGGGAATGTGAGGCATGTAGTCTATCGAGATGGATTCCCATGGCCTATCGAAGGTAGAGAGAAGGGTGTACAGGAATTGATTTTTAATAGTTTGTTTGGAAATATCATAGGAAGTGAAAGACATGATGTACTTTCCAAATTCCTGTCAATGTTTTGGCCAATATAAATACTTCTGTAATACTTCCATTGTTTTTTCCACACCAAAATTTCTTTCCATCTGATTGTAGTCAGCTTCCAAAATAGGATTCACCTTCTCACTTAAAGGAACAAATAGATGTCCCATATGACACAATATTCCTTCTTGAAAATGAAAATCAGTGACGGGCACACCTGCGCCCAACATCTGGTAAGTGGTAGCAAAGTTATAATTGCTCTCGTAGAGTTGGGGCCACCCTAAGGTCTCATTTATGTAGGAGTGGAGCATCATGGTTAATGTTTCAAATGAGGGTTGACTAAGGCAATCAGTGATGCAATTGGTGATCCATGTCTTCTATTTGATGTTGAGATAAAATTGTTGAAAGTATGTGGAACCATTTTTATGGTGGTCATTCTATAATTTTCCTTCTTTCTGCATGGATTGCAGAGGATTTTGATAAGTGTGGATGATTGTCTCCTTCCCGAGAATGTAATGATTCCATTGGCGATAGGATTATACAATGGAATATATTTCTTTGTCATAAGTAGGGTACTTACGGGCTTCATCTGATAGTGTCTCACAATGACAGACCATTGGATGACTGTGTTGAGTGCTAATTGCATCGATAACATAATCAAAAGAATATGTATCAATCTCAAAAGGTTGTTGTAGATCACGTAATGAGAGCACCGAGGATAAGAAAAAGAGATATTTCAGACATTCAAACACTTTTTTTTTCAACTGTCCCCACACAAACTTTTCTTTACCACCACCCTTGGTCACTTAGCTGAGGGCCCATTCAATATGGAATAATTCCAACACGAACCTGGGGTAGAGATTGCTAAGTCCCAAGAAACCCAAAAGCTCAGTTAGTGTCTTTGGTGTTGGCCAATCATGAATGACCTAGATATTGGTCGGATCCATGTGCACACCATGATCATCAATAATGTAGCCTAGGTATTGGACCTTATTCGTGCCAAAGGAGCATTTTCCTAAGTTAGCATATAGCTTGTGTTGTCGCAGAGTGTTAAAGACCTACTGAATATGCTCCAATTGTTCCACCTAAATATTGTTGAAGATGAGGATATCATCAAGATATACCACCACAAAAGAATTGGTGAAAGACCATAAGATATCATCCATCAACCTCATGAAAGTGGTTGGGGTGTTCGTTAAAAAAAAGGGCATGACCAACCATTCAAAACGAACCTCTTTGTATGTGAATACAGTCTTCCATACATCAGTCTATTCTATTGGGACCTAGTGGTATTCAAACTTTAGGTCAATCTTACTGAAGTACTTGGCTCCCTTGATTTGTTCAAGAAGTTCTTCAAATTAGGGAATTGGGTATCAATTCCTGAATGTGAT
The DNA here is from genome assembly GCA_009831015.1 of Picea engelmannii. Taxonomy (NCBI): domain Eukaryota; kingdom Viridiplantae; phylum Streptophyta; class Pinopsida; order Pinales; family Pinaceae; genus Picea; species Picea engelmannii. The sequence continues at coordinate 349,816 of ML777126.1, forward strand.
TTTGTTTAGGGAGTTGTAATCAATGCAAGGTATCTAGGTCCCATCTTTCTTTTGCACAAGTACAATTGGGCCTTCTCAAAGTGAGGATATTGGTCGTATGTGCCCCTTTTTGAGAAGCTCTTGGATTTGGCGCTTGATTTCATCATTTTCCATAAAATAATAGTGATATACTGATCCATTGGGGAGAGGTGAGTCAGGGTTTAGATCAATTTAATGCTTGACCTTACAGTGGAGAGGTACCCCAATGGGTGAGGAGAATATGTATTTGTATTCCTCCATGAACTTGTCCACCTAATTCTATTTCATTCAGAGGTCCTGTGCAGAGGCCATGGATGTGGCTGCGACCTTCTATTCACTTTGAGAGTGAATCATAAATAAGACAAATTTCCCAGTTTGGGAGATGACCTTTCTACATTTCTTAGTAGATATCAAATAAATGGTATTAGGTGGAGATACCTCTGGTATCCTATATAATTATATACCCAAAGTAATAATAAAATTTCAATGTCTATACTCATATACAACTGTGATGTTTCCACAAGTAAGGTTTTCCTAAAATAACATCAGAAAATTCAAAGTGGGAAATATCACACAATACCTCATCCTTGAAAGTCTTGATGTCGTAAGGAAAGTGAAACTATTGGCTAATGCGAAGATCTCTCCTTGGGAGGAGCCACCCAATGGTTTAAGGCTATAGATGTGGTGTTGTCATTAGGTGATGGCCTTATGAATAGAAGAAATAATACTTATGTATCATTGGTTTCTCACTTTAATTTTTCAATCTGGGGTTTGTACAAACATAATAGGTGTTGTGCAATGTATATGCAGTGTGCATTGATAGTACTATAGGTCTGATACTGATAAAAGGTTTGGAATGTATGAAACTACAACGAATTTAAATGTAAACTACTAATTTGAAGGAAAACAAACTAACTTGAAAGGATAAATAACCTATATTGCAAAAAAGGATTTTATTCTAATGGAAGTAAATCATACTGAATCATAAAGAGAAAACTAAAAGAAGAAGATGAATTTGTTCTAGTCTATGACAAAAAACTGTAATTAAAGAAAAGATAAACTAATGCATGAATAAAAAAAGATATTTTGTCCAACCCATTTGATCAATCAATACCAAGCCATGTGTAATTTTATTGTTTATTTATTCTTTCATAAAAAAATATTAAGATAAAATGGAATCTCGAACGAAATCTAGACTATAATAACATGGAATAGATCTAAAGTTCTTTGCCTTGGGAAGAGGCCCAAGAGTGTCCCAATAAGTTGTTGAACCTTTCTAGATGATAGCTATTGTAACTAACCAGTTAATGATAATATGAAAGAAAGCACAATTAGTCATGAACAAATATATTAAGCTTCAAAAGAGAATTAAACTATTATCTTATCACTAATTAACATGCATGGAAACTATAGAAATTGCAACAGGACTTTGATCCCTCTTGAGTGGGCCCTACCCAAGAAGCACAAGGAACCTTGAGAAAACTGTAATAAGTTTAAAGAAAGACCATATTTATTCCATTAACATTAGTAGTACATCAAGAGAAGGAAATGATATAATCCTTCAACAAAAGTCTTAAAAGCAAAGTTAAATATAATATTCTCAAAAAACTGTCTCCCTTCTCTCCTAGGCTAGAGGTCCATATATATGCTTGAGATTTTGACCTCCCTTTCTTAGGTCGAGGAGAGAAGTGGGTAAATGAGGAATCTCAACCAATTACATCTGTATCTCGAGTTGTTACTGATGAGGAGTGAGTAGTAATGCACAAGGAGTGCTCTAGAGGTAGGTGGGGACATTGTCAATTGATTCTTGGCTAGAAGCACTTTGAGGGAGACAAAATCCCATGTTTTTAGGATGTTGGCATCCTTAAATCATGAATTTAAACTTGATTGGTGCTACATACATCTTTTGGCATAGTGTGGTGAACCAAGCCAGTTCACCAGGTAAATACCCAATGTAGGTAGGACAACAGTTTATAATCCATAAAGGATAATATATTAAATAATAATGTATATGAATATGAGATGATGAGTACAATGAGAATGAGGGCCTTATATACCCATGCAGGGGTGCCCTTCTGTGAAGAGACGTGAGCTTTCACTGGGAGGGTGTCTCTTCATTATTATTCACTAACTATTTATGATGTATTTATACTTATTATTATGTATTATGTTCATAACATTGCCTTCCCCTTAAAATATTCTTTGTCCTCAAAACATACTTATGGAAGACTTATCTCATGCTATGGCTTGTAATATTCTCTCCTTAATCTTTATTCCTGAATTAATGATCATTGAGGACTTGAAACGATAGGATCTTCTAAGCATTGAGTAGAACCGTCGAATTGTAAGGGAGTCTACCCACCCTAAATCAATCTTCTACAAAACTAGGCTTTTATAGGGTTCTTGTAGAAAACTTTGTGTATTTTGACTCCCTTGATAACTTCTACCTTGAGCATAATTTATAGTGGAGGTAATAATTTTTGAAATATCTGTCATTTGTTTCTGTGGATACCTTGACTAGTTGAAGTATCAATTTTTGTTATTATGATGTCTATAAGGCATCCTTGCAATTTGAACTCTACTTCGTGTACTTATAGCTTATTATTGATTATCTTTTGGAATTGAGTCTTCCTCATAACTCCAGATTGATTCTACTTGGATATGTGAAGACCTCTTTATGTCAAATGAATTTGAAAACTTTTGGGTTGTAAGGTTGACTGGGTTTGTATTAATTCCCTTATCCATAATCATGTTTTTTTCATTTGAATATTTCTGTATCTCCATAGATTCAGTCATTGTCTCTTTATCCACCAATGATTCCTTATTGGTAAGTTGTTCTAACTTGTCTTGTACCATCTTCTTATCACTCTTTATCTTCTTAATTTGGGTGAGTAAACTTTGATTATGGGCTATTAGGCGACAATTTTTTGCGTCTTTGTCTATGACGATTTTGTCACATTATTTTTGGATCTCAAGTATTGATTGTTGTTTGTTTGACAATAGTATTTTGGATATCTGATCAAGATCTTTTGACATAGACATTGAATATGACTTCACTTAGACGTCATGTAATTTTTTATTTTTTCTTCTTCTAGGAAAAAATTAATTTTTTTCCCTCAAGGTTTAATATTAAGCTACCCAATGTCTCTAACCAAGTCGAGTCAAGGATTATATCAACCTAGTTTTCATATATATTTGTAAACTAGAAATTTGATACGAGGTTATAATCTTCGAGTGTCAACGGTAAGTCCTTGATGTCATATTTATTGCAAAAAACAAGTATCTTGTTTCGATTACATTTGTCTTTGGAAATATTAATTGATTCACCAAATCCATAGTTATGTGATTTTTCTTCTTATCTGAGCAAATTTGGATGCTATCTTCTTTTTCTTTAATATTTCCTCTAAATTTTAATTATCCGATGTATCTAGTTAGATGATTTTTACCAGAAAATATTATTTCCTTAATTTTTTTTTAATTTGAATTGACCTTATAATTGTTCTAAAGTACCTTTAATAATAATAAGGCTTAATTTTTCCCTGAGGTGTAGGAAATTTGGTGACAGAGTGTGTTGTTAAGGCACTCCGAGATGTTAAAGTGACTCGTTCGAAACCTGCGGGGACAAAAAATCCATCCATGTTAAGGGTTGGTGTGGCTCAGGCCGAGTGCGATCCTTGGGTGATTTTGATGGCTTAGATGCCCCTGAGTCACAGTTTCTCAGCCACATGCTAGTGCTACAGGTCACAGGAAAATCTAAAATCCATAATTCTTTTTTTATATAGAGAGAGTTCAAAAACTTTGAATATTTTCTTATACTTTACCAAAAGTAATTTTATATTCACTTAATCTTTTTTTTTTCTTGGTAATTAATGAAAAATAATTTAATATTACCTTCACACGCTCACGAAATTTGTAAACTTTTAAAACAACCTCAATTTTTTTTTAATTAAAACTTTTGACATTTTTATTATATATCCTCCTTTTATGTTTTTCACCATATATTCGTTAAGTCTTAAAATTAATATAACATAGAAGTTAATTATATATATATATATATATATATATATATATATTAATTTTTTTTCTTTGTATTTTGTTTTAACAAAGGTCACGACTTTTTGTTAAACAGTGGCAATTTACCCTTTTACTTCTATGACAATTGTATGGACTGGTATAATGAACAATACAGTTACTGCACTTAAAATTGTACAAAAAATGTTATACATAATAACTTGTGGTTGCACTATTGTAAATAATGGATATTGATGTACGCACTGGTAATAATACTTTGTTTTAATTCTTTTATTTTTCTTTATAATAGGAAAATAACATATTATTTTATTTTTCCGTATATATATATATATATATATATATATATATATATATATTCTTTATTTTTTTTATCATATATATGTGTGTGTTTCTTTTCTTTTTTCTTTATGGAATCAAAAACTTCTTGTTCAAAAAATTATTGTACGTGAATTTCCACGATAGAGATATTTAGTTCTTGTGCTAAAGTAAGAGAGCTTGAATTTACGAGAAAAAATTTGTTAGTTTAAACAATTCTTTTACACTTTCTTTCTTTTCAATATTCTTGTCAATGCAAAGTGGAAGAAATTTCTTTAATTTATTATTTTTTTTTTTACTTTTTTTTTTGGGTAATACTTTATTTTTCTTCAATATTGTATTTTGCAACAGAAATTTTAGAATTCAAATGGCCAAGCGCCAATTACAGTCAAGGACAATTTTGTTTTAGATAAACTAAGTTTGTGGCCAAAATCCAGATTGAGACGAAGCTTTGCTACCACTATGGTGAACCAAGCTGGTTCACCATGTAAACACCCAATGTATGTCGGAAAATAGGTTATAATCCATAAAGGATAATATATTAAATAATATTGTATATGAATATGAGATGATGAGTAGAATAAGAATGAGGGCCTTATATACCCATGTAGGGGTGCCCTTCCTTGAAGAGACGTGACCTTTCACAGGGAAGGTATCTCTTCATTATTATTCACTAACTATTTATGATGTATTTATACTTATTATTATATATTATGTTCATAACACATATATTACAGAAAAAAAGAATATTATACCCACAAATCCACCTCAAAATAGATTTACTAAGCAAGATGCAAAAGTACCCATGAATTACTATTAAATATGGTCAAAAGCAAGTATTAAGTAGTTTTTATGGTGAGAAAATGTGCCTAAGATGAGCCTTTGGGATAGGAAATAATTGGGCTCATCATCACCCCCAATTGAAACTTTATGCACCCTTTGTGCAAAAAATATTGCTCATCTACTCTCATTATTGTTGTTATTGTCCACTAAATTCTTGACCACTATTAGGTTTATTCCTTGTACCTTGTTGTTGTTAAGTAAGGTGTTGTTATTCAACACCTTCTTGTTTCTTAACACCGTGTTGTTGTTCATTAACTTGTTGTTGATTGCTGAATTCTTTCCTCATATGACAAGCCACATACCTTGTCATTACTTGTTTCTCATGCTATCCCTTGTTTTTCACAATGTTGGCCCACTCTTATTCTTCATTTCCTTTGTTGAGGTCAGGTGCCACAGATGCTATAGGGAGAAGGAGTGGGGGGTTCATCTTCAACCCAATCCATTTAGTTTTAATTTCCCTTAAGGTATCTTTGTACCAAGTTTTCCTTAGTTGGAGAAGTTGAAAGGTATTGGGGGAGTGGACCTCTTTGATTTGCAAGCCTTGTTGGAGTTACTTCACACACACCTAGGATTTATTTTTCCTGAGATTTTTCCTTGTTTATTAGTCATAATTAGTCATTATCCAGTCTCCTACATATTAGGGGAGAATATTCCACCTGGAGAATATTCTCTTTCAGTTGACACTTTAGTTTGACTAGTTGAGTTGAGTCTAGATGCTGCATTGGTTTTGTCACGATGCAACATTGGGATCATCACCATGATAATGCGCAATTTCCTTGGGATCATCACCATACTTGCACATTACCCTTGATTCCTTGATATACTCCTCACTACACTCTGTTTAGTCAGTTAACTGAAGACTAGTTGACTAGTTAACTCAGCTAGGTGGCAGTTCACTCCCATAACTACCTGAAAGACTAGACTAGGTGGATTTTCACTCCCGTAACTGTTGGTGTGTGTCCATATCACTCTAGACCACCACTATGGTGCATTGGTTCTCATCCAGCGTGCATTGGCTGAGATATACAGAGTATATCATGTGTAAATTATTGATTATTCGTAACGGTTAATGATAATTCTTCTATTCTTTCTCTCCTTCTTCTTCTTTCTGAATTTATCTCTACAAATGTGTGTATTATTTTCTAGCTATATATATTCTGTGCGGGTTCAAAACATTTACATGGTATCATATCTAATGAACTGCTAAGAAAAATCTACACCAATTTTTTTTGCAGTTACAAAATATTGAAGATAGCGGAAAGATGCATTTCCAAAAAGAATTCATTCTTACACCTTAGAACTACTTTGCATGGAAGGAGAGAATAATGATTCATATATGAACTAGAGGATTGTACAGGTTAACCTTGAATACATATATAGAACCTAAATCATCCATAGAAAAATCCAATTACTTAAATCACATGGATGAAGCAATCAGAACAATTTGCAGTCTTATTTCTCATGATCTCCTTTTTCACATATCTTCCTGTAAGACTCCAAATGATGCCTGGACCATATTGGAAGGGATATTTGGAAAATAGGATGAGATGAGGGGACACATGCTTGAGGTGTAACTTCTCACATTGGATCCAAAAATCTTTGACAACATCCAAGATTTCTTTACAAAATTCAAGGATTTACTGTCGCAACTCAAAGCTTGCGGGGTTGATAAATCTAAGGAGGAGAAACAAATGGTTCTCACCATTCTCTCCAAACTTGGTCTTGAATTATCTGTATTTGTATCCACATTCCATTATGTCAGATTCACCTCCAAAGCCACTTGGAAGATTCCTTCTCTTGAGGATTTTATCAAATCCTTGACACAAGAGAAAACCAAGCTCATCCATATGGGAAAAATCAAACGCCCAAAGGCACATGCACTTACTGTGCAAGATGACAACCATCAATATCATAAATCTAAATATAAAGACAAAAGTAAATCTCATGCACATTAGAATAAGGAAGGGTACACAAAACCCTTCACGGATGCCTCCAAATCCAAAGGGGGGAAGGGAAGAAAAGGGGAGAAATGCACATACTGTCACAAAGGATTCCACCCAGAATCTGCACACATGAAAAAATAAATATATCTAATGTCTCAAATACTTTAGAAAAAGAACCTTGGAGATTGCATCCCCGAGAGTGCGAAGAAGAAGAAGCCAGAAGATTCAAATCCCAAGAAAGGCAATTCTATCCATGCCTTGATTTCCATCAAATCCTCTCCCGATGCCTGGATCGTAGATTAAGGAGCAGCACATCACACGACTTCCTCAAAAGAAGTATATTCTTCATTGGATGCATGCAAAGTTCCTCCTATTCTGATCGGGGACAACTCTTCTATCGAATTCACTGACAAAGGAAGGATTTCACTCACCAACGGAAGCTTCGAGAATGTGTTGCACGTTCCCAAACTTTCCATCAACCTTTTCTTCGTGTATTAGATGACAAATTTCAGAACTAGAAATAAATTCATATTCACACCAAATTTCATCGACATCTACAACATGAACACAAACTCTAGGGTTTCTACCGATGAGGTAAATCATCTGTCTTGATTGTATACTTTTTTTGAATTCGTTGAACCTGATTCTTCTTTACTGCTTACTCATGCTGATGAAAGTAGTAGGATATGGTATGAAAGGTTTCAAAATTTGAATTTCAGATACATGCAACAACTTAGAAAGAAAATATTGGTTGATGGTGTACCAGACATTCATTTCTCTAAGGGAGTATGTGAGGGATGTGTTCTCAGAAAACACCCTTAAGAGAAATTTGACAAAGGAAATTCTTAGAGAGCTTTTGCACCTTTAGATATGATCCACAGTGACCTTATAGGTACTTTTTTGCATCCAGCCATCATAAAAGCGAGGTTTGTTCTCATTTTTTTGATGATTTCTCACATTTTACATGGATCTACTTTCTCAGGAAAAAATCCTAGGTCTTTCAACACCTAAAAGATTTCAAAGCCCTGGTTGAGACATAGTCCAGAAGAAAGATCAAGGTACTCCAAAATTATAACGAGGGAGGGTATGTCAATCATGAAATCCATGATCTTTTCCATGAGGCATGGATTTAGTTGCAACACATAATTCCCTATACTTTGCATCAAAATAGAGTTGTTGAGTGGAAAAACAGATCTCTAAAGGAGATGACATCTTGCATGTTGCATGCAAAGTCACTACCACAGAGACCATGGGCCGAAGCACTTAATTATGAAACATACATCCACAACATATCTCCCCAAAGATATGTCAAGGATAATCCCCCCTACAAGGCTTGGATCAACCTCAAATTGGAAGTGACCCACTTTCACATTTTCGGTTCACGTGCATGGGACCTGATTCCCTCTGAAAACAGGAAGACATTTGATCCACAAAGCATTGAGTGTATATTTGTTGGATACCCTAATGATCTAAAGGGATATAGACTTATTGATATTTTGTCAGATCAACTCATCATTGAGCGTAGTGTCCAATTCGAGCAAAGTTTCTCGCATGTACCTCAACATCCACATGAAGACACCTTCATTCTTCCACATGTCTGAGATGATGAGCATGCACATGTTGAATCTTCTTCAGATGAGAGTTCTTATTCATAAGAATCATATGATTTAGATTCAGATTCAGTACAGTTAGATGCAGAGTCAGAGCATCCAAATGCAGTTGCAAATCCAGAACAGAGGCCCAAGTACACACAAACTACTCTTCAGGATGCAGGGAATCTCGTTAGTCATCCAATCGATATTAGGAGGACTTGATCTGATTTCAAGGATCTTCTTGTTGCACTCACTTCCACTGAACCATTTCCCTCGATGCATATTTTCTTGGTTCAGTCTTCAGATCCACAGTCTTATGGAGAGGCTGCTAGAAATCCCTTTTGGGAATCCACCATGCAGAAGTAGTACAACTCCTTCGTCGAGAACCAGACTTGGGATATGTTTCCCCTTCCTTTTGGGAGGAAACTTGTTAGATATGGATGGGCCTACAGGACCAAGAGTGCAGCGGATGGACATATTAGAATATAAAAATATAGGATTGTTTCCAAAGGCTTTCAGCAGGTGCATGGCATTGACTATGATGAGACCTTCACTCCAGTAGAGAATATGGATTCCATATGATTCGTACTTGCGATTGTGGAAACCAAGGGATGGGAACTCCATCATATGGACGTGAAGAATGCATTTCTTCATGGTCATATATATGAGGAGATATATATGGATCATCCCCATGGATTTATGCAAGACTCATCTTTGGTCTGTTGACTGAAGAAGTCCCTTTAAGGCCTCAAGCAGGCTCCAAGGTCATTGTATGCCAGGATGGAATCCTACCTATTGTCAAAGAACTTTGTACATTATAAAAAAAACCCAAATGTCTACATTATTAGGATGACTAATTCACTTCTACTCTTAGTTCTATGTGTTGAGGATTTTTTGATCACTGGTTGCTCGAATTCAACAATTTCTACAGTCAAGAGGATTCTACATGACAAGTTTTTGATGAAAAACATTGGTCCTCTAAACTTCTTCCTTGGACTCGAGATCTGTCAGGATGCATCATGCATCAAACTATATTAGGCCAAGTATGCACGATATCTCCTTGAGATATTTCACATGACAAACTACAAGTCCACTCTCACTCCTTTCTTATCAGGAGTCAAACTTGAGGATGGTGGGGAGACTCCATTGGTTGAAATCACACTTTATAGATAGCTAGTGGGGAGCTTATTGTATCTCACACACTCTAGACTAGACCTCTCCTATGCAGTTGGCACATTTTTTGGGTTCATGCAGGAGCCGCATAAGCTACATTGGAAGGATGCAAAGTGTATCCTTTGATACGTACAATGCACCATTACTTTTGGGATTCATTATGAAACATACTCTACATTAGATCTCATCAGTTTTACTGATTTTGATTAGGCTGGAAATAACACGGATCACAAGTCCACATATGGTTACTCACTCGGTCTTGGTTTTGGGCCTATTTGTTGGTAGAGCAAGAAGAAAGTTGCCACTGCTCTATCTTCAGCCAAGGCATAGTATAGAGGGTTAGTTAACATAACCATTCAGGATATGTGGCTACATCATTTTCTCACTGAGTTGGGAATTCAGTTTCATCGATTGGTTGTGATCTAGTGTGACAACTAGAGCACTCTGAAGTTCTACAGAGATCCAGTTCAGAGGCAGTGGACGAATCACATCGATATCCACATGCACTACATTTGGGACTTAGTACACGAGGGGATCATCAAACTACAGTTATGTCCTTATGCAGAACAGATGACAAACATCTTCGCCAAGACCTTCCCTGAGAAAAATTTCCATTCTCTATGAAGTCATCTTGGAGTGAAGGACACAGTTGCCTAGAAAATGTAGTTCTTATTTTTACATACATTGTACCTTGAGGGGGGGTTTTCCCATGAGGTTTTCCCCCATTCCTCATTTTATTTCAGTGTATCTTTTGTATTTGGGTACCTAACATGGCCTCATTGTCGGGACCCATTCTTTATTTTCACCATAGTGATGTTCAGGGGGGATGTTGGAGTTACTTCACACACACCTATGATTTATTTTTCGTAAGGTTTTTCCTTGCTTATTAGTCATAATTAGTCATTATCCAGTCTCCTATATTTTAGGGGAGAATATTGCACCTAGAGAATATTCTCTTTCAGTTGAAAATTTAGTTTGACTAGTTGATTTAAGTCTAGATGTTGCATTGGTTTTTTCACCATGCAACATTGGAATAATCACCATGCTTGTTGTATGATTTTCATCACTTGAATGAGCAAAAGAGGGAGACTTGCAAGTCTATTTGGGTTAGATGGATAGCACATAAGTTAGTGCAAGAGTTAGAAATGTCAAGCACAAGAAATAAACCAACAACTAAGCTAAAAACAATTAAAGAAACTAAACTATATTTCATAAGGGAAATAGAACAAAAGAAAAAACGATATTCATGCTACCAATGGACAGATTGTATTAGTGGGAAAACACCAAAGAGAAAGGGAGACTTATGGGTCCCCTCTTCCTCCAAGGGAGGGCTCTTGAACCCCCAATGGGAGAGCTATTCTTACAAATAGAAAACTAAAAGGAAATGGTGAAGAAATCCAAAGCTCATTCACTCAAGAGGTGATGTGAATAGCCCAATGAAATGGTGCTTATATGATCCAATGAGGAAAGAGGTTCCTTGCAGTAGAATAGAGAGAGCATAACAATACAAATAGATTCTTGAAAATACAGTGCACCCATGGCCTATTTTTATAGAAAATCTTTGAGGCATTATGAAACTGGTCTTTAGTGTGAACAAGGGGCCCTTTAGGTCTTTGACCAGCCCCCCACTCAGATTGAACTCAAATTTGGGGGTCAAATCAACTTGGGAGCTTATCCAGAAGTGGGTGGAAGGCCGACTAGAATCATTAATGCATCGTTCTGAGGTGTGCGCAGATTTTTTCATCCACAGTCGTGCATCAGGTGCATGTGCACTTTCCCTACGTTTTCAACTGGCGCACGTGCATGCACTTCCTTTATATTCTGAGCGCATGCTTATTTTATAACCAATTGTATAGTTTGTTCCCTTTGGAAATGAATTTTTTGGGCCATGAATGAACTAATAGGTGTTTGGAGATGATGGATTTCTGTAACCATTTTTGGACAAAATTTTAGTGATAACAGATGCCCACTGATGTGTGAGGATAGGAGCATACGTCTAGCTAAAATACATCAATGTTTCTTCTACTGAGAATACCATTGTAAGAAAGAGTGTTGAGAGAAATTGCAAGAGAGACCCATTAGAGGGAGAGGGGAACTTGTGGGAATGAAACCTTTCGCTAGGTGTGGAAAAATAAAACTGTGTACAAACGAGGTGGGCATGCCCCATGCTCGTTTCATGTAAGTCAAAAAATGTGTAAGACAATAACTGAAGTGGCATGTTGACATAGATAACTGCAGTGCCTTCTGGGGTTTTGATAATGGCAGAGGATGATTCTGATGGTGAGCATACTCTGAAAATAGGCGATGACACCTATAAGAAGTGTCGATAATTTGTGAGCATTGATAGCCCAACAAATTTCAAAGGTATTCGGAAAATATAAAAACAACTGCAATAGTCGCAAAGTAAGACCCACCATAAAATGAGATAAAGTTGATTTCAAATGTTATGGGGATCAACGACAGCAGATAACAATGGTGTTTTTCTATGTGCCATCTGAGACTCCTAATTATAAAGGGAATGAGAGTCAAGATAATGTTTTCCTCCTGGATACTGTGCTGATTTCGACAGAAAGAGAGACGTGACTCCAAGAAGCAAAGGGCTTCATGAAATCCACTAGATGAGATCAGGGACTGATGAGGTTCATGGACAAAGTCAAGATGTGGTGAGACTCAAGACTGCCCTTGATTGGGTATATATGTGAAGTATGAGTGGGAGAAACCATGAAACAAAATCTAATGTGAGGGGGACCACTAGACATGGGTTAAATGGTGCCAGAGGCATGACAATGTGGACAAACTCGGAGATCGTAGGTACATGGACTATGGGATACTCAGGTTTTATGTTCGATGTCAACAAGAGTAGAAGATAATGAATGCGCCAACTAAGGGTGACACATGTTTCTTTTCCAAAAAAAGAAGGTCGCTAAAGAATAATGTAAAGAAAGTTGTAAAGAAAGGCTTTGTACATTTACCAAAGGAATAAAGAATAATGTGGTATAAGTGTGCAGATACAGAAAGGTGTTCCCCAGTGTAAGATGACTTGGCTTGTGAGAGTGCAAATGGAGTGGGGAAGTAGTGGAGGCCCCATAGGTGGGTTTCTGTATACGGTAAATGAATGGAGGGCAATCTACAGATGGGAAAACTGACTATGGATGAAATGAAGGGCTAAATATACTTCGGAGGTGCATTCAAATGATAATTGGTAGGATATGTCCTGGGAGTCCATTAGGAAATATAGAAAAATGAGAGAAGGAGTATGTGGCTGATTATCAGACATGAGTAAGACTATCGAGACTCCCATCCCTAGGGGGTGAAAGAAACATGAGTGTCAAAGTGCCACAAAGGAAACTATGAATGGGACAACTCATTTAAGGGAGAATGCTACCGGGTGACAATATTGAAAATGCAGCGGAGGTGAGAGTACTGTAGAGCCGGATGGGAGGATCCTATAGGCAATGAATATTCAGAGGGAATGACTACATTCTAGTGTCGATCATATACCTGAAGGGGCTTTGCTGGTGTGTGATGACCAAGTACTTGCACAAATGAAAACTAAATACCCAACGTGAACAATATCTATAGATAAAGAACATATAACAGTTATTCCATAATTTTGAACATGAGAATGTGTACCTGGGCATGATATGAGAAAAAGGCTCCCCAGGGGCCGAGGATAGATGGTGACCCAGATAATGTGACTATGTAGGTGGTGGGATCCTGATCCTGTGGTTGAATATGGATCATAAAAAGGACACTCGGAGCTCCTGTAATTGAGGATGGAATTTTGGCAAAAGGGACTATATATAGCTGTAGGGCCCACATTGCCACCTCATTTGTACCTGCTGCTATAGTGAGTTGATGAGAAGTTAGAGAGGAGATTTGGATATTTTTGGAGTTCGAGCTAGTCGATCTGGGGTTTGTGAGAGCCAGGTTAGTGGTCATATCCTCCTGCATAATAATTAGGATTTTTATTTTGGGCAGGGCCATATGGGTGGTCGTACAGAGGGATTTTGTGAGAGTGGCCCCCCCAGTGCGTGGGCAATTAAAGAATTCCCATGCTTGGGTGCAAGGTTTTAATTGGGAAATTCACGCATGGGGATGCCCAAATGGGGAACACAGGCGCGCATTGGATGCGCGCCTGTTTGAAGCACAATTGCGCACACATGCACGACTATTAATCTGACAGTTGTGCATGTGTGCGCAACTGTGTAGAAAACAAGTGCACTTAAATGCACGTATATTTGTGTGATAGGGACACTTAGATGTTCGCTCGTGTGAATAACAGGCATGCATATGTGCACGCCTGTAGGGAAAACAACCGTTCACATGACGCAAAGCTGGGGAGTGTAAAAAAACTTGTCTTTTTTGAGATTTGGGGTGTTTTTATGGGTTGTGATGTCTAATCTAGTCCTGTGTATGTGGATGCAAGTGACCAATTGAGGATATCGATCCACTGGAGAGAGAGAGACAGGGCGTGCCTTAGAGAGGCAATGAGATATGAGGAGCCAGGTGTGCGGGGACCTTTGGCAGCCTGTGGGTTGCTAAATTTCTTTGACAACTCACTGTTGCGGGCACAGGAGTACCTGCTACAATTTTTTATATCTATGTGGAGCATTGATATGTAGTGCTTCATTGTGCAGGGAGAGAAGCTCACATTTTCTGCGAAAGAGCATGTGTATTTATTGATCGAGCTCCTTTTTCGTGGACGCCCTCTACCTGTTGATCCCATGTTGCTAGGGGATGGTTAGTTGGCTTACTTGGCACGAACATATTGTACCAGGGAGGACATTATGTTCGGCTCAATGGTGAGGATTGGGGTGATGGATGCCCTTGTGCATCGTTGTATTGCAATGATGATTGTGAGGGTCTATAGATCCCTTGCTACTTAGCGGATCAATGGTGGTCAGTTGAGGATCATGCAGAGGGCCCTAGATGGAGAGCATTTTTCCTGGGGCTTGATGCTACACACCAATATGATAGGGAAACTTAACCAATGTCGGTCTGCAGACTCGGGTGATTTTACCTTTCGGTCTATCTTGGGGGCCTGGTTTTTAGAGAGGGTGCCTATGTTGCACCAAAGAGTTTTTTTGGATGCGCCAGGTGCACGAGAGCCACAATTGATGCGATGGGAAACTATCTTGGTTCTTCATGGGGGTGAAGAGGTTGTCCATTACTTTACGACCGAGCTAGCACGTGTGTGGCATGAGATGCCATAGATAATCCTACAATACCCATATGGCAGGATGGACTATTGTCAGGATCCTAATATGGTCTTACCTCCTGGAGAGGTTTGGAACCACAGATGTATGTTGATGTATTTGATGGTTTGATTAAAGTATCATATGTTTTATGTATGGATGGATGCCGATACTATCTCTTGTTTGGTGTGTGTGCAAATGTGGGGCAACAAGGCTGAGAGATTGAGCTAGTTAGAGCATTAGATCGCCAAGGATCATAGAGAATGCCGCGAGGGGATCCATGGGAATGCGAGAGACGTCATAGGCATGAGGCTGGTGTGAGGCCATTGAATGATGATAGAGCTAGTAGGAGGCTTCGATATGATGACCTCGGTGTAGGGCCTTCACATGCTTCATCGATAGAGGCTAGTAGAGTGCTAGAGGACTTTCATCGTCGATTGGAAGTGTTGCTACAGGGAATGCCTGAGGGCATGTGGATGCAGATCCAGGACGAGGGTGTCTTGGAAAAGTGTGTGGGAGGACAGGTATATTTGTGGACCCTGATCCACCAAACAGCGGTAGAGACAATCACGATGATAGGGCAACTGCCACCTGGACCGGGCGGACCTCTAGGTGGTGGGGCCCCTCCTCCTGATAGAGGACCTAGTGGAAGTGCTATACCGACACCATGAGTGATTGATGTATTTATTTTTTATATTTATAGAGGCCTGTGAACCCATAGATATTATAGTTTGACCCCTATTTTGTACCTATAGGGATGAGGGGGTTCACCTGCCTATGAGCGATGTACATGTTGTACTATTCTTTTGTAAACATTTGATGGCAGAATGATTGATATATAGATGGGTATACATTTTTGGATCTTAGTGATGTTCATATGTGATGATGTTTTGTGATGTTTTTTATGATCTCTAATCTATATGCTGTCACAAACTTTCGATGTTTTATGTATGTGTAATGGTATCTTGATGTGATAAATCCCAATATAACACTAGGTTAGCCATATTATCTGTTATTTTATTGCATTGTCATGTAATATGTGTAAATTTTATTGAATCAAAATGTCGAGATAAAATTCTAACTTGCAGGTATTTGTGGAATAGGCATGGATCACGAACATGGTACACATTGTTGAGTTGCAGGACGACGAGCTTGGAATCTAGTAAGACGCTAAGGTGGAAAATGTGACAGTGATTGGCCTCGGTGAGGAGGTGATCCAGGTGGATATTGGTGGCCACCAACCTATTCCACCTGGACCCCCACCATTGCTTCTTTCAATTTTCTAGTTTTTGCACAGTTTACTATTTTTAACGGTTTTTCTGGTCTTGAAATTCAGAAGCCGTTTTGAGGCCCTAAACGACATTTTTTGAGAAAATGAGGATAAACATGGAACGAAGTTCGATGTTTCTCACTGAAAAGTTGTATTCCTCGAATAAATATTTCTAACGAGGTATTGAGTGCAACAAACAGAGATCGTATGCCAAAGTTACATCCATGGGAAGTTGATGTAGCAATTTACCCAAACGGGGTCCATAGTCTTGGCGTTTCATCTCCAAGGGATACACATTTGGATGTTTAGGGTTTTCCATTGTTTCTGAATAATAATAGGCCTTCAAGACTTATTGTAACATATTTTAGAGGCCAATATGCACCACATCTCTTCTCAGAGATAAGCTACCAGCACCCTAGCTAGTTTATTTCCATTATGTCTGTAAGCATATTTCAGTCATTTGTTATTAATGAAATGAAGTCTTATTTCTGCTACATCTCTGCGTTTATGTGTATTTCTATATTTTTTTGTGTTCGTACCTAAATCTGGATCAGTGGTATCAAAGGGGTCTACTCGTTCTTGATCCTTCTTTGCATGTCCCCAACAAGGTTGGGGTACAGGGAGTTAAGGCTCGATATGGTCGAACCTTTGCAAGATCAACCTCTCAAACCCTGACGACCGCCCATGGGGGAAGAAAAGAAAGATGAGGGAGTAGGATATCCTATCAAAATGTTTCTCGAGGACACTCTCAAGAAACAAAGGAACGTGATGATGGAAAACTTTGCCCAGATCCTCGAACTGATGCCCCTTGGTGGCGCATCTACATCCAACCACTTTGGAGGCGCCACTCCTTTTAAGGTACAAGTAAACTTTGACATTCCCATATATGAGGGACCAATAGATGTAGATTTCATAGATAGATGGTTGAATATTTTAAAAGGATATTTCTCGGTTCATGACTTTTTCGATCAAGAAAGGATTATTTTTGCACTCCTCAAAGCTGCCCCCCATGTCAAGGATTGGTGGGAAACCTATTGGGAGCAACAGGACGAGGGGGTACCCTCTCTGTTCTCAGTCGCACCCACTTGGAATTATTTTCAAGACACCATCAAGGAACAATATTATCCCATGGGGAGCTATGAGGAAAAATACATACAATGGACTACGTTGTGGCAACAAAGGGAGCAAGATATGCATGAGCTGATGAATATGTTTCATACCCTACGCACAAAGTTGGGTATAAAATATTCAGAGAGAAATTTGGTGTTAAAGTACCGCAGTTGTATGCATAGATACATTCAAGAGGAAATGTAGTTCCTCGACATCTCCTCACTTGGTACGACATATCGATATGCTGCCAAGATTGAGCAGAACTTCAAACATAAGAAGTGAGACTTTGGATCTATGAATTAGAAGCAAGGGAAAGGTACCCCCAAAACACAGAACAAAGGACCAAGCCAAGGAGGGGAGGCCCAAGAAACATGCCAAATCTGTAAGCAAAGAGCAACACCACAAAGCCAAAAAAGGACACGGGGAAGTGGTGTGAGTTCCATAAGAGCTCCACTCACAACATAAGTGAGTGTCGGGCCAAGCAGTCACTGGTAGCTGAGTTTCTTATGAATCAGATGCATGCTCTAACTTTGAACTAGAACCTGACAAGGGGAATGACAGGGGGAAGAATAGTATCGACGTGGAGTGCAATGCCACCATTGCCACCACGAAGAATCAGAAGGATGAACAAGAAGACCTAGAAGAGGCAGAGTGTCTCTTCCATTCCAAGATGTGGGCAAACGGTTCCCCATTGTAGTTCATTGTCGACAACAAGAGCCAGAAGAACCTCATCTTGGTAGAGATCGTGAAGCGGCTGGGCTTTCCGACCACAACACACCCACAACCATACACCATCGGGTGGTTTCACCAAGGACAAGACCTCCACATCAACTAACAATGTCACCTTCCTTACAACATTAAGCCCTTGAAGGATGAGGTATTATGTGAAATTTCTCCTCTTGATGTCTTTGATGTATTATTAGGCCAATCATACTTGTCGAAGGGACATGTTATGTATGAGTCCAGGCCTCGTTCTGTTATTATCACTTTGAGAAATAAGTTGTACAGGATATCAGAGATAGCACCGCCTACCACCATCTTTTTGATTATTGCAAAACAATATAATAAGATCATTTCCAAAACTATAAAATTTGTTTTCCTTATGATCCTCCCTTAGGTAAAGAAGAAGCCTGTGGCCATGACCTCCAGATAGGGCCCCTCTTCACAACAACAACAAATGGATAAGGTCATGGAGAAGTACGAGGACATCTTCACCTCCCCTGTAGAGGTACCTCTACACTACCAGGTCAAGCACCGCATAGATCTGACCCCAGGTGCGTCGCTGCCCAATGGACCAATCTATCAGTGCTCTGTTATGGAGAATGAATAAATCAAGAGTCAGATTCAAGAGTTGTTGTAGAAAGGTCACATCTGATCGAGTCCATCACCCTATGGGAGTTCGATCATGTTGGTGCAGAAGAAGGATGGGACTTAGAGACTCTGCATTGACTATCGGGCACTGAACAAGATCACTGTCCGGAATAGGTACTCGATCCCACAGATTGATCACCTTCTGGATCAACTTAAGGGGGAGAAATATTCTAGCAGGATCGACTTGAATTCTGGGTATCACCAGGTACCGATCGAACCCTCTGATGTGTGGAAGACTCCCTTCAAATCGAAATAGAGCCTTTTCAAATGGTTGGTCTTGCCTTTAGGGTTGACAAATTCCCCTGCAACCTTCATGAGGCTAATGGATGACATCTTGGGTCCATTCACCAACTCATTTGTAGTGGTGTACTTGGATGACATTCTGATCTTTAGCCAAACTTGGAAAGAGTTGCTCCACCACATCCGACAAGTCCTCCAAACACTGCAGCAACAGAAGTCGTGTGCCAATTTGGAGAAATGCACTTTTGGCATGATGCAGGTTCAGTATCTGGGATACATTATTGATGAGAGGGGGGTGCATGTGGATCGAACAAATATCCAAGTAGTTTTGGATTGGGCATCCCCAACCACCCT
Organism: Picea engelmannii; assembly: GCA_009831015.1. Classification (NCBI taxonomy): domain Eukaryota; kingdom Viridiplantae; phylum Streptophyta; class Pinopsida; order Pinales; family Pinaceae; genus Picea; species Picea engelmannii. The sequence goes on from ML777126.1 coordinate 369,275, forward strand.
AACAGAGCTTCACAACACTTTGGGTATTAACAATTTCTATCGCAGGTTCGTGTTGGGATTCTCACATATCACTTTGGCCCTTGAGTCAAGTCACCAAGGGAGGAGTGAAATAAAATTTATTTTGGTCTAAATCTCAACATAAGGAATTCGGGGAGTTTAAGCATTGCCTTTTCTCTGCACCAGTGCTCACATTACCAGACATGCAAAAACCATTTTAGATCAAGACGGATGCCTTTGACTATGCTATTGGGACAATCCTTACTCAACATGGGCATCCGGTGGCATATCATAGTGAGACACTTTCTAACATAGTCTGGAAGTATCCCATTTATGACAAAGACATGTATTGCATTGTGCAGGCTTGCTAGCAATGAAAGCATTACATTTTGGGAAAGGAAATGGTCATCCACACAGACCACCGACCCCTCCAATTCATACAGACACAAATGAAGTTGCAGAATGATCGCCATCAGAAGTGGTCCACATACCTGTAAGAGTTTCATTTGAGCATTAAGTACAAGAATGACAACACCAATAATGTTGTAGACTGCCTCAGCCGACCACCCATCGTGGCGATAACCACTATGCTCAACTCTTGTGGGCATGAGACTTCTGATTGGCCGCTTCTCTACACAAGTGATCTAGAATTCGACCGAACATAGAATACACTCTTGGAGGGTAAGAAAGTTCCCAATTTTCACCTCCAGGATGCCCTGCTATGTCACATGGGACACCTTTGTTTTCCTTCAAGCGAGCATGCCAAGATTATTTGGGAGGCACAATACAGTCAGGTCGATGGGAATTTCGGGGTCGAGAAAACCATGGAAGTACTACAAAAGTATTTCTATTGGCTGAACCTTTGACAGGATGTTGGGAAGTACATCAAGTCCTGCACTGCTTGCGCCATTTCCAAATAGAACATCAAGAATAAAGGCCTCTATACTCCGCTTCCTACCCCCATTCGACTGTGGGAATTCATATCTATGGATTACATTTTGGGCCTCCCTTCTACTAAGCATTGAAATGATTGTGTTTTTGTCGTCATCGACAGATTCTCGAAGATGTCCATTATGATGGCCTGCAAGAAGAATATCACAGCAGGAGCCACTTCTAAACTCTTCTTTGAACAAGTGTGGGTACATTTTGGTATCTCGCAGTCTATCATCTCAGATCAGGATAACAGGTTCCTTAGTGAATTTTGGTCCAGCCTCTATTTGATGCTGGAGACCAAGCTCACCAAGTCCATAGCTTTCCATCTGCAAACTGATGGCCAGACAGAGGTCGTCAACCTGATGATTGTACACATTCTCTGCTTTTACAACTCAAAGAATCCATGCACATGGGATGAGAGACTCCCCTACGTACAACACGTCTACAAATGGGCTCTCCATAGCTCAACCAGCCACAACCGCTTTTAGGTGGGGTTTTGATTCCAAACACTATGTCCCTTTGACGTAGCCATGCCATTTGTGGCTACTCAGGAAGATTCATCTCATGTCTAGTCTGAGGCTTACAAGACAAACAACTTCATTGAGCACATTCAACACATCCACCAAAAGGTTCATGACATCCTAGATAGAGCCAATGCTAAGTACAAGCAGCGACATGATCAACATCGGGTGCCACACAACTTCTAGGTGTGCGACAAAGTGTGGCTACATTTGCAAAAGGAGAACCTCCCCAGACCCCACCGCAAGCTTTGCCCGCTTTGATATGGGTCATGCATCATCACCAAGGCTGTAGGGGACAATGATTTTGAGCTCAGTATTCCACCATTCCTTCGTCTGCACCTAGTGTTCAATGTGGACCGCCTTCGACCCTACTTTCCACCTCTACTAGACACATCCGACATGGCAGAAAAACTCACACCAACATAGTTAAATCGAGACTGCATGGAATGAGCCACAACTAATCATATCATGGATACAGAGATCAAGCACACATGACAACAAAGGATACTCCTTCACCAAGGAAAGTGGCTCCCTAGGGACTAAGTTCAATAGAAGTTTCCTCATCTCATGGAGGAACTCAACGCAATGGGGACCATTTCTTCCCAAGGGGGGAGGAATGATCCAGGTGGATATTGGTGGCCACCCACCTAATCCACTTAGAACCCCACCATTGCTTCTTTCATTTTTTTCAGTTTCCGCACAATTTACTATTTTTAAACAATTTTTCGGGTCATGAACTTTCGGAGTCGTTTTGAGGCCCTAAACGACGTTTTTTGAGAAAACAGAGAGCAACATGGAACCAAGTTTACCATTGCTCACCCAAAATTTGTAGTCCTCGGATAGATATTTCTAACGAGGTATTGATCGTGTCAAACAAATATTGTATGCCAAAGTTACGTCCCCGGGAAGTTGATGTACCAATTTACCCAAATGGGGCCCAGACTCTTGGTGTTTCATCTCCTAGGGTTAGGTCTTTGGATGTTTAGGGTTTTCCATTGTTTCTCAATAATAATAGGCCTTTGAGCCTCATTGTAAAATATTTCAGAGGCCATTAGTCACCACATCTCTTCTCAGAGATAAGCTACAAATGTCGTAGCTAGTTTATTTCCATTTTGTCTGTAAGCATATTTTAGTCATTTGTTATTAATGAAATGAAGTCTTATTTCAATCACATCTCTGCATTTATGTGTATTTCTATATTTCATTATGTTCCTACCTAAATATGTATCAGGAGGCCAATGACGGCTGTGTATTATTCTTGGTTGTTGGTTGATGAGCCCAAACATATGCCGCTAGAGTGGAGCAGTTCATGTGAGGGGGTATAGAGGGCCCAAGTGGCCGAAGCGATATTTTGTGTCCACCAGATAGCTCCATCAGTGTAACTGATGTGGTAGGTTGATGGAGGAAGAATCTGTCAATAACACAAAGGGTAGATCAGACAAATGATGTGGACGGAAAAAAAGAAGATTAAAAATACTACAAAATGTGTACAAAAAGAAAAATCCTAGTGGAGAATGACTACGCTCAGGCGTACAATTTATTTAAGTACAACCCGTTGGTTTAGGTGGGCGTTGCTTTTGTCATACAGGTGTGATATCAGGCCATGTGTCTACACAAAGTTCGACAACAGAAGGATCAAGGCCAGGAATCTCTATGTATGACCAGGAAAAAATGTCTCGGTATTCTTGGAAGAGAGCTTTGTAAGCTATAAGTTCTTCAGGAGAGCATGCAGCGTGAATGGTGATTTCCTCTATGATTCCAAGTTTGATGCAAATATTGATTTTGACAGTGGGGGATATGTTAGCCATGTTTCCTTCTTCAAAAGCATCGGGGGAAGGGATGGGTTTTTTGAACCAGTCTATATGCCCTGATGGGATAAAATCTTTAGTTTCGATCACGTATATGGAGTCTTGACTAGGTGTCTCAAAGGATTTCTGCGAGAGAAAGAGTGCTCTGTGATGGAGTGCATTCCATGGGAAATTGGGGTTAGTTAATTCCTCGAGGATGTCTTCACCATAGTGGAACTGGCGAGAATATAGGGGATCTTGGGGAGTAACATTGGTGACTGTCAGCGTATGATTATCTTCCAGTGTTGAATATGTAGGGGAGGCACAAGGAGGTTGTGATGGTTTTCTCGACATAAACCAAATATCGAGATACTGTGGGTTAAAAATTGTAGTCGGGTGAAATATTTTTGTTGGCAAATGTACTAGAGAATTGGAGGGATTTGGGGGAAAATCCTCATATAGGTTATCCATGAACTAGGGAGGAGTGGGGAGTGCCTTAGGCTCAGGAGAGATAATAGGAACAACATCAAGAGATATCACCTTGACCTATGGAAATGGTGGGGGTGTAGGATTCTGAATAAGGGCCATTTAGCGATTCTTGTATTCAAGGATCGTAGGACATTGGTATGTGAAATGATCTAGTGATTCATAGAGAGAGAAAGGGAATCTCATCTATTTTTTAATTGAATTCGTGACATAGTGAATGTATATGACAAGAGTACTTGATGACATGGATGGGGGGGATTCTTGCTGAAAGATTTGGCTTACTATCATTAGTGTCTTTCAAAATTGAGGTAGTGCAGGGCAATGGTGGGTGTAATGGCCATATTCTGAACAGATTGCAAATGCGAGTTTGGTTCGCAACCCTATGGTACCTATAGTTGGAGACGTGGTGGTATTACGAGGTGCATTGGGTGTAGTGATGAGAGGTGTTATCACCCCATAATTTATGGGAATCATCTTATGACTTGGATATTATCTGTATCTGGTGATTTGGTTCACAAATGATATGGCATTCTTCAAATAATTTGTGAAAAAAGAAAAGAAAAAGAAAAAGAAAAAGAAAAAAGAAAAAGAAAGAAAAGAAAAGAGGGCAGAAAAGAATTGAAGCAAAGGCCCCATGCAAAAATAGCAACTTGGTCATACCTTTCAAGCATGACCAAGTTCTTTTAAATTTTCAATGCTGATAGGTTAGTGAATGCATCTGATCATACTGTCTAAACTTGGTTAGATGGCCCCTAGGTTAGAATTAGTGAATACATCTGATCAGACTGTCTAATCCTGATCAGGTAGCCCCTAGAAAGAATAAAATCTTGACCCAACTGTTTAATCTAGGTTAATTGCCTTATGACAGTAGGTTAGGACGTAGGTTAATTTCCTTGTTTCCCTTGCCCATGTGAAACCAGAACGATAAAGATGTTACCCTATGACTCCAATGCCTAAATACAATTGAATTGATGTCCCCCTTGGTGGTGTATGTGAGAAATATTGAAATAAACCCATGAAAATACCCTTATCCTAAGTTTTTCCCACATATGATTTTTTTTTTCCGCCCCCACCTATGTCTCGTTCACCATTCAAAGTCTTAGATCATGGAGCTGCAATCAACGGCTCACAGTTGATTCCAGACCCCCCCGTCTATTCTGCTTTTAATGGAAAGGGGGGGGGGGTCCGATGCCGTCGATAGATTTTGCGCAGATCTGGACGGTCCAGGATGGAGCGCGCAAATCCACGATCCACAATGAAAGTCGGACCCCCCCCTCCGTTCTGCCTTTAATGGAGGGGGGGGGTTCGAGTTGGTCATAATTCAGGCGCAGATCTGGACGGCTCTAAACAGAGCGCTTAAATCAACGATCCACAATGAAAGTCGGACCCCCCCCTCCGTTCTGCCTTTAATGGAGGGGGGGGGTCCGAGATTGGTGTTAAAAAGCAAGCGGAGATCTGCGGTCAGAAATCCAATGTGCAGATCAACGGATCATGGTGATTTCTGGACCCCCCTTGGTATTCTACCTTTAATCAAAGGGGGGGGGTCCAGGAATGAATTTTCCTCATATCCGGCCCCCTGTTACATGTGTCATCGCCCTATTGGTTCACGAGTCCCATCCTCTACATGTTGTGTGACACTCCATATCCCCTGGACGTCACCCTCCACTGATCCCACTTGTCCCACTTGCGTCTGGATCTGAGTCCCATCCCGTTATTACTGCCAACCCCTGCTGTCAGTGCCATAACACCCTCCACTCATGAACAACCCCCTTGGCGACTTTACCCCCAATCACAAACCTACACGTCAGTTGTCCATACATGCTGTTCACCATCACCTACCATATCACCCCAAGTGGCCCATTATACATTAATGACTGGATAAAACGCCCGTTGTCATGATGACCGTTTTCCCGCGTCCGACCGACCCAGTTTTGAATAAAAACACCGTTGTGCCCACTTTCACTCGTTATTCATCCCTCGCACCAGAAACCAACCATCGCACCAGAGAACCTATTTATCCTTTTTCCATTTCTTCCCTGTCGTTTTCCCTCCACCACCAGTAGACCCCACTAACGTTGTTTGTTGCAAGTACAGTCACTGCGATGGCTTCTAAAACAAGGCCAGATGAAGAGGAAGAGAATCTATTCGTCCCTCCTCCAGTCGATCTTGACAAATTCCCTCTGGTAGACAGGGACTGCTTGATAGCGGACACAGCATGCAGCTTTGATTTCTCTGATCTGCAATCATGGCTCCGACAAATTTTCCTAGACCAGAGTGATGAGATTGGGTTGTGGGAGTCCAATCTGCCCCTATATCTGTTCCCCCAAGTCCACCATTTCCCAAAGTTTGCGCTCAAGTGCCAAGCTCACTATGTCCCCGAACAGAAAGCCATTGTTTCCTCCCTGGGGGACGTCCTCTTCTTCATTACCCCAGAGGATATCGACCAAATGATGCAGATAACCCGCCCGGATTCTGCAACCCCATTCAACCTAGAAGTCCTAACCGAGCTCTACCAGAGAATGAATTTCCCGCAAAGAGCTCAGATTTTTGAGCTATTTTCCCCTCCTTCCTCTCCAATCCCGACCACCAGTCCCCCGTATCCTTCTTCCATATTTTCAATCAAAGGGAATCAGATTGTCTCGGCTGTGTGTGCTCTACTTGAATATTTTTCTGACCAATGGGTAGACGAACCCATCCTGGGTTTCCTATCCATCTTTTCGAATGATGAACAACCCACCACCCAATTCGACTACAGTACTTTCTTGGCCAACAACATCCATGAGAAATTCATGAACTTCACCACTGAGGGCGTGTTCAGGTACTCATCCATTCTGGCCTACATGTTCTTGTACTTTCAAGCAGACAGGTTCAACTTCTCCATGGAGAAGATGGACTCCGACGGAAAGCCACAACCAGTCTCAGCATGGACGTCCCTCCTAAGGCGAAATTCGGTCGAATATGATTTCACAGCATTCATTGACCAATTCTACCACCCTGTGGTAAGTATGCTGAGTGGCGTGCCTGAGCCACGAGTAAATGAAGAAGTCCGGAGAGTTTTGCATCTCTCAGAAAGTGCAAAGACAGGAGACTGGTACTTGTACCAGAATCACTCCGAAATCCGAGTCTATGGGTGCGAGTTGACACCATACAAGCTTCCAAGATACATGCCGGTAAGAGTTTTTGCACTAGAATACATTAGGCAAATGATGAATTCTGATGATATTCACTTTGTCTCCTTCAAAAAGAAACAATAGTTGTGGCTCAAAGGGCAGATAGGTTCATTTATCTGCAATAACAGAGGCACTGGCGATGAAGCAGACAAACTATTGAGGGAAATGAAATTTCCAACTAGCTTCACCTGGCATTATGATCTTCATGGAATCATTTCTGATATGAGACTTAGAAACAATACTGGCCCATATACTCATGAGCCCAGGCCCGAATTCGAAAAATTTGCCAATCAAACTGAATGGGAGTCTGATACATTGGAAGATGTGGAACCTGTTGTCAGGACAGAACAACAGAGGCCCTCAACAAGTTAACTTCCCGCTATCACGCCTCAATCTCTCAAGGAAAAGAGGCCCCGACAGGAGTCATCTCCTCCTGTAACAGAGGTATCAACGGAGGAATTTCAAATTCACTCCAAAAAGATGAAGACCATTTCAACACCTGGCACAACAACAAAAGCCACCACGTTGACTACCACAGTGACCACTACAGGGGCCAAACAATTCACTTCATCTTTTCTCTCTAGTCAGCATAAAAAAGTAACAATAAATTCCAGGGATTCTCCCTTGGATACTCCACCAAGAAAGACTGGGCCCCAACTGGGCATTTTTGAAAAATATGATTTAATCAAGAAAAGGAACCAGTCACTCACCAGTAGTGCTTATGCTCAATTCCAGAAGCAGTCCTCCACAGCCCAACACAAGTTACTCTCGACATTTGATACATAAAAGGGCAAGATGCATATGGCATACCTCCATGCACTAGTGTCGGACCCCAAGGTTATATCTGATTACAGGAGGACCACGTTTGAATTCCAAGCCAAGGATGTGCATTTGGCAGATCAAATGGATATGCATAAGCAAACTAGGGAGATGATTTCCCATACTTTAGCCCACGTTGCAACTTCTGCGGCAAAGTATCGAACAACATTGAGCAACGCCCAGACCCAACTAAAGCTAGAGAAGATGTCTTCCTTCGCGAAAGACAACAAGATAAAGACTCTCGAGGAGCTGGTCCTCAAGATCGGCTACGACCCGGCGAATGTCAAGGCTGCCGAGGAAATGATTAAAAAGAAGAATGCTGACATAGCCGCATTGAGAAAGCAGCTAAAGCTCCCTCCAACAGAAGATCCACAGACAAAAGAAATAGCTGAAAGAGAAGGCGAAAAGGATGAGATGCTGAGACTTCTCATGGAGCAGAGTGCGCAGTTAAGGGAGATGGAGGCCAAGATGGAAAATATTTTAAAGGAAAAAGAACAGACGAAGACATGGGAGGGCATCACCTTAAGTGCTATCCCCATTGCAGGATTGAGCACAACGACAGTGACAGCAGTTCCTTCCGCAACTACAGAGCAGGTACCTGAAGGCACCATAGACCTGGCCAAGTCTATGGAGAGAATGAATTTGCAGGAGTCTGAAATCAGCACACTTAAGAAAGAATTAGAAAATCTCCAGGAGCTGAAGACTTCCTTTCAGACTAGTCTGTCAAAGGAAAAGCAGGTGAATGAGCAGATGAGGAAAGAGCTGCAACAGCTACAGAAATAGACATTGGTCGGGAAAGCCTTGGCTGAAGTTAAAGAACTCGTGTGGACTGATATCTCTAAGTCCGTCAATGAAATCTGGCCAATGGTTCAGATCATGTTCGAACAGAACGAGTTGCTCGAGAGGAGAAAACAGGCTGTAGAGAAAATCAGGACTGAATTGGGCGACATGCCAACCCAGGCCAATGAGATCATAAGGTTCCTAAATTCTAAGACACGGGAAGAACTCGAGGAGCTGAAAACTGAAGACAGGACAGAAACCATATTGGAAGTGAAAAGAGTTCTGACCAAAAGAGGTCTTATGCTTCAGCTAGAAGAGAAGATTCAAATCGTGGACCAGGGAGTGCAAAGTTTCTTCCACAAGATAGATGCTTTGATAAAGAAAGGCATGCCTGACATGAAGGTCATAAATGACAAATTGATGACGCTCCCCGATTATAAGAAGAAGTTGATCGAAGTATCCAAGGACTGTGCTAAATTCGCAGGGATACAATCAAACATCACAGGTAGAGCTTTCATGGAGGCACTGCACTTGGATATTGAGATCCAGCATGA
>ML777126.1:407680-439688 GCA_009831015.1 Picea engelmannii
TTATGGTGTTAGGAACACTTGACTTGGAGAATTTAAAGTTCCCTATTTGACAACTTCTAATGTTTGAAGATGTGAGGAGCAGATAACAAGGAGTTATTTGGATGCCTATCCCCAAGATCCTTCCTAGACTAAAAACATTATTTTGGCACCTCTTGTGGAGGAAAACTTATTTACTTTTTATAAAAAAATTAGATGTAGTTGTTTGTGATATTAGGGGTGTGAACCAATCTCATTCAAATTAAGTGGGAGTGGATAGTTCCTTCAAGAAAAGGGTGGGGCATCTCAGAATCCCTTTTGGGGGAAACTTACTTCAACCTCCACAATTCAAGATGAAAGTATGTGAGTGAGTAGTGACTTTGTGTGTGAGCAAGTGATAAAAATGTGCCAATCTTTTAATAAGTTAGGTGTCTCCTTGCAACATGTGGACTTCGTGTGGTCCTTACAAGTCTTCATAACCTATCTGACTATATGCCATTGCTACAACCTTGCAGAATTTTAAAGTCCCTAGAGAACTAGCGTGTGGACATGTGGTTCCTTACCAATCCTTTAAACTCCCTGATGTGATTTAATCTAAGAAAGTTTCAAAAGACTATCCTATATTGTGGACATGTGGGCATGTATGGACCCATTTCAATAATCTTTAAAATCCCCTAGTGATGTAAACTATGAAAGTAGCTTTAGCACTATCCTATCTTTGTAGCATGTGGGAATGTATGGACCCTTACAAATAAAAGATGTTTTTTGAAAATAAACTAAGAGGAGTCCCAAAGGGGGTTGCTGTCCTCTCCTAAACATTTTGACCTTAAGGGAGATTAAATATTCCTTCAATCATTTTTGTGATTCTCAAGATCGCTCTATCGTGCGAGAGAAGAGAATACTCTATGATTGAAGTTTGATTTCTGGTCTTGATGCAAGTGTTTATATATGTGATATTGAATGATTCCAACTTAATTTTTACAATAAAAGAAAGCCATCCATGTGGCAAAATGAAAGAAATAAGAGGAGAAAAATATGGTTTTTAACCTCCTAAGTGCCTAGGTTTTGACTAACCCTTCATTTGGAGAGGGAATCTAAGTGTGGTGCATATTAAAAATTGCATAGAATCAATATTTAGAAGGCTATGGGCCTTCAAAACAACACAAAACACCCTTACAATGTTGAATTTCTGGACAGATGCGCGGGTCGTAGAGTAGATAGAGGTGCATGTGGTGCCAATGCGCAAATAAAGAATGACCTTTTGGTGCACGTGAACAAAATTCACTGAGGAGCAAAGTGATCTTGTTGCAAGTGCTCAGAAGGCATGCTTGTGGGCTAAAAAACCTGTGCACTTTCTGATACACGATCGGGAAGAAAATTTAGAATGCAATTCTCCTATCTCAGCTCTGAATTTAGCTTTTTGTAGGTAGGCTTGGGCTGGTTATGATCCCTGCAAGCAAAATAAACAAAAAATAAGTGCTTAAACAACCCAAATGGGGAGGAAATTGATACCTATCCCCAGTGGAGTCGCCAATCTGTTGTATCCTTTTTGTCACCTGAATGAGCAAAAGAGGGACACTTGCAAGTCCAGTTGGGTTAGCTGGATAGGACATAAGTTAGTGAAAGAGCTAGAAATGTCAATAAAAATAAATAAACAAACAACTAAGCTAACAACAATTAAAGAAACTAAACTAAATTTCATAAGGGAAATAGAACAAAAGAAAACCCAATATTCATGCCACCAATGGATAGATTGTATTAGTAGGAAAACACCAAAGAGAAAGGGAAACTTATGGGTCCCCTCTTTCTCCAAGGGAGGGCTCTTGAACCCCCAATAAGAGATCTCTTCTTACAAATAGCAAACTAAAAGGAAATGGTGAAGAAATCCAAAGCTCATTCACTCAAGAGGTGATGTGAATAGCCCAATGAAATGGTTCTTATATGTTCCAATGAGGAAAGATGTTCCTTGTAGGATAATAGAGGCAGCATAACAATACAAATAGATTCTTGAAAATATAGAGCACCCATGGCCTCTTTTTATAGAAAATAATTGAGGCATTATGTAACCGATATTTAGTGTGAACAAGGGGCCCTTTAGGGAATCTTTAGGTCTTTGACCAGGACCCCACTCGGATTCATCTCGTATTTGGGGGTCAAATCGACTTGGGAGCTGAACCAAAAGTGGGTGGTAGGCCAACCAAAGCCATTAATGTGTTGTTCTGAGGTGTGAGCAGCCTTTTGTGTCCACAGTTACACATTGAGTGCATATGCGCTTTCCCTGCATTTTTGACTGGCGCACATGCACACATTTCCTTTATATTCTGAGCACATGTTGATTTTATAACTAGTTTTATAGTTTGTGCCCTTTGGAAATGCATTTTTTGGGCCATGAATGAACTAATAGGTGTTTGGAGATGCTGGATTTCTATAACCATTTGTAGATGAAATTTCAGTGATAATAATGCTAATGCGCACTTGCCTTGGGATCATCACTAGAATGGCCCATTACCCTTGATTCCTTGATCTACTCATCACTACAATTTGCTTAATCAGTTAACTAAAGACTAGTTGACTAGTTAACTCAGCTAGGTGGTAGTTCACTCCCGTATCTACCTGAGAGACTAGACTAGGTGGAAGTTCACTCCTGTAGTTGTTGGTGTGTATCCAGATCACTCTAGACCATCACTATGGAACACTAGTTCTACTCTAGTGCACATTGGTTCTCCTCCAATGTGAATTGGTTGAGTTATAAAAAGTATATCATGTGTAAATGATTCATTATTCATAACGGTTAATGAGAATTCTTCTATTATTTCTCTCCTTCTTCTTCTTTCTCAATTTATCTCTGCAAATGCGTGTAGTATTTTCTACCTAGATCTATTTTTTGCAGGTTCAACACATTAGAATCCTTAAGGAAAGAAGTTCCACCTCATGTCGGAAGCCTCTGCTACCTCTTCTCCCAACAACCTTAATGAGTCATATATATGGGACATTTCTTCCCTTTGCTTGATTTTCCAACCTGGGGTTACATATTTATCCAAAGATCGGTTGTGATGGTTTGTTATAACATCTCAATGTCTTCTCTAATTCTAATAAGGTTGCAAAGATGATGTTCTCTATCGGGGTCTTGTATTGGAGGTCCCTTCAATAAGGAGTATTTTTTCTTCTTTTATTGTTGTCTCCTCTTGAGGTTCCTTCCCTTTTTATTCTTTTGATTCTTTTGGACTAGGGGAATCGAGATCTTCCACTTGGGATGTAATGGTGAGAGGAGTAGCTAGTATTTGTCTCTTCTTATTTCGACTCCTCCTAATTCTGTTGGATCTTCTTCTCATGGGTTGCACCCATTCCACACTAGTTATTTTTAAGGGACAGACAGAGGGGGGCCCTAGATAAGTTAAAGAATCAACCACCTCCTTATCCTTTTCATCCACTTTCTTATTTTTATCCTTTTTTTGTTGCTGTGATATTTTGGGCCTACTTATTATTTTAGGTTCTTCTTCCTTTTTATCTTCTTCACTCATTGCTTCCTGTTCCTCTTCAAATGATTGCATATCCATATTTATGAAATCTTCCCACAAAATCATGTTCTTTAAATATCTGAGGGAATATGGAGCTATCAATTTTATGATCCCATGATGTGCCAAAAATTCTTATTTTCCATTCTTCACTTCCAGGATCATTTCCTTTAATGAGTAGAGGAGGAAGTAAAGAATTCTCAATTTCTTGTGTGATTCTTGATTTAAAAGGTGTCTAAGCTGGTGTTGGTCTTGACCCTTGAATTCTTGTCATTATTTGTAGAAATGGTCCTATAGATTGATTTGGATCAATCCTTTAAGGTAGAAGGAAAACGTTTGAGGTTCTTTTCATCAGTAGTATAATAATATGTCCTGCATATGACTACAAAGTCAAACAAGAAAGTGTCAGGATATTCATAAACAAGTCCATGAAAATGAGGTAATGCAGGAGGATTAATATTTTTCATCTTAGAATCTTCATTGGATTCCGGAATGGGGAAATCAAATATTTCTTCTTCACCAGACAAGTCACGAGGTGAGGGGAATTGTCCTTCCTATGAAATATTTTCAAATTCTCTAGTATCCATTTCCAAGAAACTTTCTAGTGTTTCAGGAACAATCTTTGGATTTGTTGGAATTGTTGTTGGGGTGGGGTTTTTTGGAAAAAAATTCCGTTTGTGATCTCTAGGTCTAGTTCATTCATGAAATTCAAAGAAAGTAAATTTGTATTTTTTTTCTTTTTATACAATGCAAAAAAGTGTGACAATGATCTAACAAGACTCACACGAAGTCAAATCACTTAGGATTTTACACAATATAAATCCTATAGCGAGGTTGGCCTTGTGACTGATGTATCTTCTCTACTTCTCCAAGTCACACAGAGGAAAGTAGAAAATGAGAATGATTTGAAAACTTAGCACCTCCTTGACAATGGCGCAAAAATGTGATGGCCCCAGGAATAACAACCATAATACTATTGTATCCTTTGCTTATAATACTACTTCCTTACTTTGTCAAGATGGGGTTCGTACAAACTTAAAAGGTGTTGTGCAATGTATATGCAGTGTGTATTGACAATTGTATAGGTCTGAGACTAATAAAAGGTTTGGAATTCATGAAACTGTAGGGAAATGAAATGTAAAGGAAAACTATAAACTATTGCTTTGAAGGAAAACACCCCATCTTGAAATGATAAATAATATATATTGTAGAAAAATATTTTTGTGTAATGGAAGTAAATCATATTCAATCATAAAGAGAAAAGTAAAAAATAAAGATGAAGTCATTCCAGTCTACGACATAAAATTATAATTAAAGAAAAGCTAAATTAATGCATGAATAAAACAAGCTATTTTTTCCAACCCATTTGATCAATAGCAATCCATATGTATTTTTATTGTTTATTGATTTTTTCATGAAAAGAAGATTAAGATAAAATGAAATAAAATGAAATATAGAACTAAAACATTCCTATATGAAGTTTCTACATGAGCTATACAATTTCTACAGGAACTATGCAATTTCTACAAGAAACTCCTACATGAATCCAAAATGAGGCCTATAAACGTAGTGTAAGTCTTATGAATAATAAACAAAGATAGACTATAATAACATGGAATATATCTGAGGTTATTGGACTTGGGAAGACACCCAAGAGTGTCCAAACATGCCATTAAACATTTCTATAGGATGCCTGTTGTAACTAACCAGTTAATGATAAAATGACAGAAAGCTCAATTAATCATGAAAAACTATCTTAAGCTTCAAAAGATAAGGAAATGATTATATAATCACTAATTAACATGCATAAAAAGTAAATAAATTGAAATAGGGTCCTTGAGCCCTCTCGAGTGGGCCCTACCCAAGAAGTGCAAGGAACCTTGAGAAAAATCTAATAAGATGAAATCAAGACCATATTTATAATATGAAAACAATACCATCAATAGTACATCAAGAGAAAGAAAGGCTCTAAGCCTTCAATAAAATTATTCATAGAAAAATTCAATGCAATATTCTCAAAAATCTATCTCCCTTCTCTCCTAGGATAAAGGTCTATTTCTAGGATTGAGAGTTCGACCTCCCCTGCTTAGATGGAGGAGAGAAGAGGGTAAATTAGGGATCTCTGCCAATTACATATGTATCTCAATCTTCTTTTGATTAGGAGTGGGTATTAATGCATAAGGAGCACTCTGGAGGTAGGTGGGGACAATGTCCCTTGATTCTTTGATGGTAGCACTCTAAGGGAGACCAAATCCCCAGTTTTTAGGATGTTGGTGCCATTGACGCATGAAGTTCAAAATAACATGATTTTAAAAGTAACATGCAAAAATGTCAATGAATTACTATTAAATATGTTCAAAAACAAGTATTAAGTCATATTGTTGTGGAAAAATGTGCCTAAGATGAAGCTTTGGGATAAATAATAATTGGGCTCATTAGTAGGTCCAATTGCTTGGAGAACTCTATTGAGATGAGGTTATTTTGACTTCCTTTATCAACAATAAAGTGCAACAAAGAACACTTCATCCACATCTACGAGTGGAAAAGGAGCTTACAATCCTACGGTTCTTCGGGTTCACTTGGTTGGACCTTCATGGTAGAAATGGTGACACTAGGTTCCACATCAATGATCATCTTCCCCTTTTCTGGTTCTAACTCTAAGTTGGAACTCACATTTGAATCTAAGGATTTCAACTTGGCCATCAATGACTGATTTGAGTGACAGTCATCAATGTTATTCCAAGGAATTTTATCGAAATCACACCACTTTCTAGTGTCTTTCTTTATCTTCCCATTACCCTTGTTTCTTGGCGGCTTGGAATTGTTGTCCTTCGATTTTCCATTCTTTCTCTGTCCTTTTTTCTATAGGCTGGGGCTTCCTTTTTCCTACTTCTGTTGTGACAAATTCACAGATTCAAACTCTCAATTCTTTTGTTTAAATTTATGCTCGATTTTGATGGCATATCGATAAGCCACACCCAGTGATCAGATGTCCAGAAACTCCATTTCTGTCTAGATCTATCGTTTTATACTATCACGGTACTTGAGCACCATGTGTCATTAAATTTATTTGATACCCAACTCAGTGTGAAAGTTATGGAAGACATTTTTGAATGTCGGCACTGTTTGGTACCTTTCTTGCTACATCATGGTCCATTTTGTATACTAGTCATCGTAGCTTCCAACAGGGTAATATTGTTCCTTAATAGTATCCCTAAAAGCACTTGAAGTGGGTACGACTGCAAATAATGTGGATTCCTCCGTGTCATTTTTCTCACACTAAGTATCCCACCAATCCTTGACATGAGGCACAACCTTAAGGATTGCAAAGATGTTATTTTCTCTATTGAAAAAAGTATGGACATAAAAATACCCTTTGAGCAGATTCAACCATTTATCTAGGGTATCTGCGTATATCTGACCTTCAAATATAGATATATCAAAACTAACTTGTACCATGAAGTGGGTAGCGCCTCCAAAGTGGCCACTTGATGAATATGCATCGATTGTTGGCAGTTGTCGAAGGATATGGGAAAAGATATCCATCAATTTATTTCTTTGTCACGTGAGGGATTCATAGATGATTTTAGGGGATAAATTTTTCAAATGGGCTAATCTTCCATCGTTTTTCCCAAAAAATGATATTCCAATTTACATTTTTTCTAAAAATGATTCACCCAAATTGTTTAGAATATAATTATTTTACCTTTAAAATCGCCAAAATTTTATACAAAGTATATAAAATCCTTAGAAATTTGAATATTTTTACAAAACCATCGCCAAATATTTTACATTTTGCATAGTAAGGACTAGTAAGATTAGCTTGTGTTTCTACATTTTAATATAAATTCCCATCCTTAAAATCATCCCTGGAGGGATTCATCGAGCACAAATTTAATAGGATCTCTTGCTCAATCATCTCTCTTTTCTTCTGCCATGGGAGGTCATTGGGGTCGATGAGGATGGTCCTAAAAGGGCTCAAATAGTTTGAATCCCAAATTCTTATACCCCGACCTTGTTAGGCACATGCACAAAGAAATAGATAAATATTAGACTGCTTTCATACCACTGATCTTGATTTATAAATGGAACAAAATAAAATATAGAGTTATAACAAAAAAAAAGAGATACAATGAAACTTGACTTCTATTAATAAATGAAATGTGTTGAAATGTACAAATGTTGAATGAAACAAACTCACTCAAATTGTGGTAGCTTATCTCTGAGAAGAAATGTGATGGAAACATCCATTTTATAGAGTACATTACAACGAGGCTGAAAGGAATTTTTATCATAAATATGCAACGAAGAAACCCTAAAAATTTAAAAACCTAACCCTAGGAGATGAAATGCTAAAAGGCTTGTGCGCCCTGATGGGGTTAGCTGGTATTCCAAGTTCCTGAGGTCATAACTTTTCCATACGATCTTTGTTTGGAACACTCAATATCCCATTGGAAATATCTAATCAATAATTACACATTTTGGTCGACCCCAACCATTCTTTTGACTATATTTGTGGCACTGTCGAGCCCAAAAAATGCTATTTAAAGCCTCAAAATGGCCCCGAAAGTTAAGGACCCAAAAATGAGTAGAAAAAATAGAAAAATGGAAAAAATGAATAGGTGGGTGGCCACTGATATACACCTTGATGAATCATCCCCCCTAAGTAATAAAAAATGAATAGGTGGGTGGCCACCGGTATACACCTTGATGAATCATCCCCCCTAAGTAATAAATTTCCTCCATTGCATTGAGTTACCCCATAAGATGGGAAAATTTCTACTGAACTTGGCCATGGGTGAGCCACTGTCCTTGGTGTAGGAGTTTCCCTGCTTTGACAACCCGATAACACTGAATCCTCTATTTGCGATTTCCCTTAACCCACATCTCCATGATATGATAAATGGTTGCAGATTTCATGCAGTAAGGGTTGATATATGTATGTTTCAACTTATTTTCTATCTGTAATGTGCCCAATAATGGTGGAAAGTATGGCCAAAGGAGGTCCACATTGGACACTGGGTGCAAGCCAAGGAAGGGGGGAATACTTAGCTCAAAAGAATTGTTAGCCAGATCCTTAGTGATGGTGTAAGAACCACAAAAAAGTTGACAAAGATTCCAATGGGTTCATGTAAGGTGCTACTTTTGCAAATGAAACCAAACCTTGTCTTCCACCTCAAACTTGTGTGGCACCAGATGTTGATCATGGCACTGCTTGTACTTAGCATTGGATTTCTACAAAATATCATGGAGTACCTGTTGGAAAATGTGTTGAATACATTCAATAAAATTAGTGGCTTTATCGACTGCATATTGAACATGGGAATATTATTCTTATGTGTTTGCAAGAGGTAGTGTGACATCAATGGGACCTAATGGTTAAAATCCTAGCCGCACCTGAAAGGGGATGTGACCAATTGAGATATGGACAGATCTGTTATAGCTATTTTGAACATAGAGGATACTCTTATCCCATGTGCATGGATGCTTGGAGTTGTACATGTGCAAGATATGCACAATCATCCTGTTTACAACATTTGTCTGGCCATCAG
This sequence comes from Picea engelmannii, assembly GCA_009831015.1. Lineage (NCBI taxonomy): Eukaryota > Viridiplantae > Streptophyta > Pinopsida > Pinales > Pinaceae > Picea > Picea engelmannii. The sequence continues at coordinate 416,724 of ML777126.1, forward strand.
TTTAGGGGTGGAAGGTAATGGATTTGGTGAGCTTGGTGTCTAATGGTGACTAGAGGCTCAACCAAAATGTTCTTAGGAACCCGCTATCCCAATATGAGATGATGGTATGTGGTATACCAAAATGTACCCACACACATTCAAAGAATATCTTGGGAGTGGCCTCAGATGTGATACTCTTCTACAAGATGTCATAATGGCCATCCTATAAAATTGATGAACCGCCACAAAAAAAAGTCCTTTCTCATCTTGGTTAAAGGAATTCCAGATATGTAGTCCTTCAAGTTGGATTCCGAGGTCCTGTCAGGAGTAGGGAGAGGGGTGTAAACACCTTTCTTCTTAATGCATGGTTTGGAAATAGAACATTTAGTGCAAGACTAGATGTACTTGCTGAATTCATGTGAAAGTTTTGGCCAATTGAAATGCTTCTGTAAAAATACCATTATCTTTTCCCTACCAAAGTTTTCTGCCATTGGACTGTAGTGAGCTTCCAAAATTAGCTTCTCCCTCTCACTTGAGGTAATAAAGAGATAGACAAAATTACATAACATTCCAGCTTGAATATGAAATTCAGTGATAGGCATGTCTATGTGCAACATCTGGTAAGTGGTATCCAAGTTAGGATCACTCTTGTAGAGTTGCATCCACCCAAAGGCATCTTGTCCACAGGTGTGGATCACTGTGGTTAATTCTATAACTAGGTTTCGACTGAGGTAGTCAACAACATGATTGGTGCTCCTTGTTTTATATTTGATGTTCATACGAAACTGTTGCAAGTATGTGGACCACATTTATGGTGGTCGTTCTGCAATTTTCTTTGTGTTTGCATGAACTGAATGGGATCATGATCAATTTGGATGAGTATATGCTTCATGAGAATGAAATGCTTCCATTGGCATAAGGATTGTACAATGGAATACATTTCTTTGTCATAAGTGGGGTACTTATGGATTGCATATGATCGTGTCACTGTGATAGGTCATTAGATGACCGTGTTGAGTGAGAACTTCACCCCCAAAATAATCAAAAGCATCTGTATCAATCTCAAAAGGTTGTTTTAGATCAAGTAATGAGAGCATCAGGGATGTGTTATAAAAACAAGATCACAGATAAATAAAATAAAACAAATGAGGAAATAAACCACAAAAGATACAAAATTCAATAGAGACACAAATATATGTGGTTCACCCAGTTTAGGCTACGTCAACCAAAGAAATTTCCAGGTCCTTCCTTTATTATTATCCAACAAATGAAGGGATAAAACCTACAACACACCCGTAGTAACTTCATCTTCCTTCTCTTGCAGTATCCTCACTCAGAATACAATATTCGTGATGATACATAGATGCAATACATTTCCCTCATAAAAGAGTGTTTCATTATAAGGAAAATCGTAAGATCTATGAACTTATAATGAACAGTCCAGATTTACTATAAAATTACAATATACATTTACAAGGCAAATTTTCCTTCGGGGGAACTTCCCCCAAAACACGTTTCTCCAAACCTTCAATTTCCACCAACCCCCCCAGCTGGGAGGATGGATCCCCCAGACCCTGCAGGGGGGGTAATCCCCCCCCTCCACTCCCTCGCATGGAGGAGTGTACATTATTTGAGGGTGTAAACTCTTCATGTGGTATAAACACGGCTAAAAACAAAGACCTATGAAGCAGGAAGATAATCAGGCTCCACAACCAATAGGATGATCATAAACGATGTTTTGGATCATTGAACACTTTATGTTGAAACTATCCCCACTTGAAATTTTTTGTACCACCACCCTTGGTAACTTGGATAAGGGCCCGTGCAATATGGGAGAATCCTAACACAAACCTACGATAGAGATTGGAAAGTCCCAAGAAACTTTGAAGCTCAATTAGTGTTGTCGAGACTAGCCAGTCACAAATGACCTCGATCTTTTTTGGATCCACATGCACACCTTGGTCTTGAACAATGTATCCTAGGTATTAGACCTTGTTCATGACAAAGGATATTTTTTCCAAGTTAGAATATAGCTTGTGTTTTCATAGAGTGTGAATGCCCTACTGAATATGATCCAAGTGTTCCTCCCAACTCTTGCTAAAGGTGATGATATCCTCTAGATATAGCAACACAAAAATAATGGTGAAAGGCTACAAGATATTTTCCATCAACCTCATGAAATTGGTTGGGGTCGTCATCAAACCAAAGGACATGACCAACCATTGAAAAAACCCTCTTTCGACATGAAAGAAATCTCCCATAGATCAATCCATTCTATTGGGACCTAATGGTAGATGGAATTTAGGTCAATCTTTTTGAGGTACTTGGCTCCCTTGAGTTGGTCAAGAAGGTCGTCAATTGAGGGAAATGGGTACCATTCCCTGAGTGTGATTTTTTTTAGGGTCCCATAATTAATGCATAGTTTCCAAGTATAATATTTCTTCTATAGAAGTACAATTGGGCTTCCACATCTTGAGGATCTTGGTAGGATGTGCCCCTTTTCAATCATCTCTTGGATATGGCACTTGACTTCTTCATTTTCCATAAGATAATAGATATAGATTGCCACATTGGGTAGACATGCGTCATGGGTCATCTTGATTGAATGCTTGAACTTACAGTGTAGAGGTACCCAAATGGGTGAGGAGAATATTTCTTTGTATTCCTCCATGACCTTTTCCACATCATTTTTTTGTGTGAAGAGGCCCTGTGCGGAGGCCATGGATGTGGCCACAACCTTCTGTTCACTTTGAGACTGAATCATAAAGAAGACAAATTTCTCATCCTGGGAGATGACCTTACCACATTTCTTAGTGTAGATCAAAGAAATGGCGATAGGAAGATCTACCTCTTGTATCTTGTACAATTGTCTACCAAAAGTAATAATAACACTGTGAGGTATAGACTCATATACACCATGATTTTTCCACAAGTAAGGTTGGCCTAAAATAACATCAAAAAATTCAAATGGGGAACTATCACACAATACCTCATCCTTGAAGGGTATGATGCCATAGGGTAGGCAACACTATTGGATAACATAGAGATATCTCCCTTCGAAGAGCCACCCGATGGTGTAAGGATGTAGATGTGGTGTTGTCGGTAGGTCCACTTGCTTGGTGACCTCTTATGAGATGAGGTTGTTTTTACTTTTTCTATCAACAATGAAGTGCAGTGAAGTATGCTTCACCCACATCTACATGTGGAAAAGGCACTCACCTTTCTCTAGTTCTTCAGGTTCACTGGGCTAGACCTTGGTGGTAGCGAAGGTGGCATTGGGTTCAACATCAATGATATGCTTCCACTTCTCTTGTTTTGATTTTGATTCAGAAACTACATATTCTTCTGAGGCTTTCATCTCAACCATCAACAACAGCTTTGATAAACATTCATTGGTATTATGCTAGGGACTTTCATGGAAGTCACATCACTTTCTAGTGTCTTTTTTCGTCTTCCCATTACCCTTCTTTATTAGTGGCTTGGACTTGTTTTCCTACGTTGGTACATCCTTTCTATGTCCTTTTCTATGCTGGTTGGGGCTACCTTTTCCTTGCTTCTTCTGTGATAAATTAATAGATCCGAACTCCTGCTTCTTCTGTTTAAATTTTTTCTCAATTTTGATGGCATACCAATAAGTCACACCTAGTAATGAGATGTCCAAAAAATCCATTTCTTTTTGGATGTATCGATGCAGAATTCTATGGTACTTGAGCACCAAGTGTTGTTCAAAGTCTTTTATACCCAACTTGGTGCACAAGGTATGGAAGACATTTATGAAATCTGACACTGTTTGGTCCCTTTCCTACTACACCATGGTCCATTTTGTATATTGGTCATCGTAGCTTCCAATATGGTGATATTGTTCCTTAATAGCATCCATGAAAGAACCCCAAGTGGGTATGACTGCAAACACTTCAGTTTCCTTCGTGGAATTTTTCTCACAGTAAGTATCCCACCAATCTCTGACATGGGGGACAATCTTAAGGGGCACAAAGGTGATATTTTGTCTATTAGAAATATTATGTATATAAAAATGCCATTCGAGCAGATTCAACCATTTATCTAAGGCATCTACATCTATCTAAACTTGAAATACAAGGATATCAAAACTAGTGTTTACCTTGAAGGGGGAAACACCTCCAAAGTGGTCGCTTGAAAAATATGTGTCGACTATTGGTAGTCATTGAAGAATCTGGGAAAAATTATCCATCATCCCGTTCCTTTGTTGTGTGAGGGATTCCTCGATCAATAGTTTAATATGATCTCCTATTCCATCTTCTCTCTTTTCTTCCTCCATACGAGGTTGTTGAGGTCAGCGAGGATGATCCTACAAAGGATCAAATACTTTGAGTCCCAACTCCTTATACCTTGACCTCATTGGTGACATGCACATAAAAATAGATAAAGAGAAGATCACTCTGATACCACTAATTCAGATTCATAAATGGAACAAAATGGAATACAAAGTTATAATAGAAACATAGAGATACAATGAAACTTGACTTCTATTAATAAATGAAATGTGTTGAACTGTAAAAATGTAGAATGGAACAAACTCGCTTGGATGGTGGTATATTATTTTTGAAACAAGATGTAATGGCTACGTGCATTCACTCAAGTTCATTTCAACGAGGCATAAATGCCTTTTTATCATAAATAAGAAATGAGGAAACCCTAAACATACAAAAACCTAACCCTATGAAACAAAATTCTAAAAGGCTTGTGGGCCTTGATGGGGTTAGTTGGTATGCCAACTTCCCAGGGTCGTAACATTTTCTCTATTTGGCATGCTCAATAACCCATTGGAAAGGTCTAGCTAAGAAGTACATGTTATGGTTAGCCTATACCATGTCTTCGTCCAACATTTGGGCACTGACACACCACACAAATTTTGTTTAAGGCCTCACAATGCCCTCGAAAGTTCATGAACTTAAAAAGTGTAGAAAAATTACCAAAATGGAAAATTATACCTTGAGCCAGTGAGATAGGTGGGTGGTCATCGATATTCACCTAGATAAATGCCACAAATTAGGAAATAAGGTTGTTTTCATAGAGGGAAAGGGTCTCATTAGAGGAATAGAGCACAACAAGGAAGTTTGATCCCATCCATTGGTGATATTAAGAAGAAAAATATTGTTTTGGTAATTGAAGGTGCTGTGTCATGTGGTAAACCAGATTTTATATTGGAAGGGTTAAGTATGAAACTTGGTTCGAAGGATGCATTGGTATGGGCATGTTGGGTGGAATGGATGGATAAAGAGACAACAATTATAGGAGGAGTCGAGAATTAGTGTGGAGTCACTGACAAGGTTTCTCTCTCAGAGGAAGGCATCCCTCCTTCTCATCCCTTGAAGACTCAGCCTATGGAAGACCATTACTTCACAGAGACCAAAGAATTTCTCATGGAATAGAATCATGTGAATCTCATATTCGAGGTTAGAGGGGAGGCCAATGACTTAAAATTTAGGGTGGAGCATTTGGACAACAAGATCTTACTCTACTATTGGCTTTATGCTCCTGCATCACAACGCTACAACATGCCTAGGATATGACTACCCATGATAAAGTCATCCTGGATATTCCCATTCCCTTACAGTTTTTCCACAAGGACAACCCATCTCAAGGAAAGGAAAGTTACTTAGCAACTCATGGTTTTTCACCATAACCATACAATTTCAGTTTATGGTTTTATTTCAATTTTGGTGCCTATATTTTGCTATATGTCTAGGATTTTTTGGAACATTTGCGGTTTTTTCTAGGCCCCTCTTAGGATGTTCACCTTTTAGATCATCTTGGGGCTTGGGTTGGTTTCCATTATTGGAAACTCAAGTTCAATAAGTTTATGTATGTAAAATCTTTGTTCATTAAAAGGTAATACAAATTTCTTACTCACAAAAAAAAACACAATCGTAAATCCTTGTATTGAAATTTAGGATAAAAGACGAAATTCCACCAATTACACTTTAATTTCACCATAATAACCATATTTTTCATACTAGTAGTGATACACCTTTCAAATTGTACTAAGAATTCTTAGTTCTATATGATATACATGTAGAAAAAAATCCATAGCCATAGAAACACCATCATATAATTCACAACATTAAAACATAGCAACATAGCATGCAACACAGTCACAAAGAACATAATACTTATCTTTTAAAAGTCCACCAACTAGCTGCAAACCTGTACACCTCACTATTCCGATTCTTTCACTTCTGGGAATATGTCATTGTATTCACTCTGTCACATACAAAATTCAATAATTTTATTTTAGTTAGCTCATTTTTCCTCTGATACTATTAATAATTATGCCCAACATGGCTCTAATACCCATCATTGGTATTATGCTTTGCCTATGAAACACCATAGCCCTAATAGCTTACAATTCCATGCATAACACATATTAACATTTAGAAATATAAACATGCACATTAATTAACATAATTAATCACATAAAATACACATTTCTCAGCTTAAGAAACACACAACAAAACATTTGTATTTTTGTAAAGGAACCAACTGATGCAGACCCCAAATGTTCCACCTATCCATAGACACTATTGTTCTATTACTCTCAACAGTAGGTCACCTCTCATTCCTCTTCAGTCTGCAAAACCCAAGGATGTGTACGCCCTTCTCTGCACCATAATCCATCGGGCTATCCCACTTCCCTTCCAAGGCTCAAGCACAATACATACAAGAAGTCTGAGAGTACTACAGCTCTATGAACTCCAATTGCTATAGTGGAGTCTTTAGGAACCCTACATGCCTCACATTCAGTATCCTAGGAAATCCTCCCTCAAAGGATTCATCCTTCCCCCAGGAAAACCAAGAAGAATTTTACATCCAAATCCACTTAGGATTCTTAGGTTTCACAATGTCACAAGGTTAAATTGGCTCCTCATATCATGCCCACTAAAATCAAAGTTTAAAATATGTATGCCAATCTTGTGACAAGTGGCAACCAAGGAACTCTTTCCCCACCACTTGGGAGATCATGTCTAGCAATGTGCAAAGCATGGTGATCATATAACTATATGGGAAAAATTCATAAATGTGATTCATGACAAATATTATTGAGGCATGAAAATGAATAAAATATGAGTTGGATAAAATAGTGTCATTGTTATGAGTATAAAGTTGAAAATTGCCTACGTGATTTCCAATTTGTTTATCAAAGATGAAGACAAGTGAATAGAGTAAGAAGGTGAGTTGCAGAGAAACAAATCCCTACCAAGAAGAGAAGGAAAAAAAGTAGAAAGCATGTGCTTTTAGTAGAACATGTGCAACCACAGGCAATGATGTTAAAAGAGCATTATTATAAGTTAGAGTTTCCAATATTACTCTCCTATATGTTTCTAAAACTAGAAATTGTTGTTGCTAAATCTAATAACGATGAAGCGACTATATGAACAAGCAATGCCAACTTCAAGTACAGAGAGCAAATCATTTTATGGAAAAAATCATAAAAAAATGGATTTTTTTATTACTGTAAAATTAGAAAAAAGTTGGATTTTTTTATTGATGTACAATTAGAAGAAGCTTATAGCCTTTAATATGGCTTCAATGTCAACTTCAAGTACATAAAACAAAGAATTTTATGGAAAAAAAAAAATTAGTTACTGTAAATAAGTCACACACATTGTGTTATAAGTGCTCCAAGTGATCCATATGCCTTTGCTAGAATATTGTGTTATGAATTCTGCACAATATCTAATATTAACGAAACAGTTGACATGAAGTATTCTAATATAATGAGAATTCTAAATTACTTTGAAAACTCACTCGGATTATCCTATACCGCTTGCTATAGCCCACACTCTATTTATTTGGCGCTTAAAAATAACTATACCACTTGCTATAGCCCGCACTCTATTTATTTGGCACTTAAAAATAAGTTTGGATATCAATTTGAAGATAATGGTTGAATAGTTATAGTATTCTGCATAGTAGGTATTTTTTTGAAATACGTTTTCTAAACTGAGCAACACTAGTTCTTAGGTATTTTCTTGAAATACCTTTTTTAAACTGAGCTAACACTCGTTCTTTGTAAGAGGACACATGACAGGACACATGACAAAACCTGAACATGTGTCTTCTCAAGGGTTCTTGCAGGCAACGAGGTGCTGTAACAGCCCTATTGCAAGTTCGAAGCTCAGGGCAGAACTAAAAACTTCTATTAGTCAGGGCACCCACTCTTTTCTAAGGAAAGAGAATTGGGGGGGTAAGGGAAGAGTTTGCCTGCTTCAAACTTAATTCGGAGCTTTCATTCAGAGGGAAGCGGCTTGGGATCTAATAACTTAGAAGCGGGAGAAAATGGTCAGTGAGTAAGACCATCAGAGTTATCGGTCTGAAATCATGATGGAAGATAGCGAAGAGAAACCATGATGGAAGATAGTGAAGAGAAACCATGATACCATTTGGGAACAAGAAACATTCACCGAAAGGGAGGAGGCTAGATAGATACCCCAGGAGAGGAGTGCAATGAATAAATATCACTACGAAGAGATGCGTCAGGATCATCTCAAATGTGGATATCACTGTACAACAAGTAGTTCCAAGTGGATAAAGACATTGCAGTAACAAGAGATGCATGTAAATTATGCATTAAAATTTTACTAATAAAATTCCATTACATAACTTTATGGGGGCGGCGTGCCAATGACCTGCAATCTCATTTATTTTTGCTTTCAAATCTTATCACAACTCTATCCATGTATCTGTCATTGCGCCAGAATAGCTCGTGGATTTTTTTAGTTCGGGAAGCTTTATCTGTCATTGCGCCATAACAGATCGTGGATTTCTTTAGTTCGGGCACGGAAGCTGCCAGTCTAGTACCTCCCTGCCCTCATATCTATTGGATAATCTAATGGCGATGAGAATAAATCGAAATATCCGCTTGAAACTGAAAAAATATTAGAATACGCATTGATATCCCAAGGTTTATTTGCAAATTGCTCAGAAAATGGGAATTCCGACAGGTCGAGTGAAGTGGGAAAACCAGAGCAAGCAAATCCAGTCGTCCAACCCTAAATAAACGGGCATGGAAAACACTACAGACTGGATTTGAATAGTGAGACCAAACTAAACTAACAACATCCCTTACAACCAACTCTGTTGATTTCTTTCGTTCGGGCAGGCAAGATGCCAATCCAGTACCCCCCGCCGCCCTCATATCTATTGGAGAATCGAATGATGACGAGAGAAATTGAAATATCCCCTTGAAACTAAAAAAATATTAGAATACGAATTGATATCCAGCAGGTCGAGTGAAGTGGGAAAACCAGGGAAAGCAAAGTTATACATTGTTTCCATGCTCCTAATCCAGTTGTCCAGCCCTAAATAAAAGGGCATGGAAAACACTACTGACTGGATTCGAACGGTGCAACTCAACTAAACTAGAAACATTCCTTACATCCGACTTTGTTGATTCGATAGATTACGACTAGGGCAAATGAGGTAAAGGATGATGAAGCCTATTGATGGAGCCAAAGCTCATGGGGGAAAGGAAGGTGCGGTGTTGTAGGAGCCAAAGCTCGTGGGGGCAAGGAAGGTGTTGTGTCCAGGTATGTCTCTGAACTAATTTCATGAACAACAAATAAGGATTGTTCATACATTTTACAACTTCCTTCCCCAGAAAGAATGAAGTTCTAGATAGAGACCCAAAAGATACAGTAGATTGAGAGAAGATATAATAGATTGACTACCAGATTGGATTCTATGTCGTCCCTGCTTGGTAAGGGTAGGAGGTTCCTACTGAAACACACACAGAAGATTCAAATACGGGCAGAATATTGCAAGGAACTTGCATGCAATCTACCAAGTGGTTTTATGAAAATGACCAAGTGGAGGGATAGAAACGCCACTAACCTTGAACATTGTTATGATTTATGAACTATGAATGTTAAACATTAAATGTTTGGAATTAATGCTAACTTAAAAGTCAACATTAATCCACTTGCCACTTGCTATGTATCTATCATAAATATATATATGGTTTTTTAAGTTTGAAGAATTTTGGTTATCTCTGCTATGTATCTATCATAAATATATACATGGTTTTCTAAGTTTAAAGGATTTTGGTTCATCTCTGCCTCGATATGAGGCCAAATAAGATGAACAAATTTCTCATTGATTTAGGTAAAGCGATGTACATAATTCTTAATGAATTTATTAGTCAACTGAAAATACTCAATATATATTCAAGTTAAAACTTAGAATAACTATATTCAAGTTAAAAATTAGGATAACTATGATTAGTTTTGTGGAAAAACTAATACAAGTGGGAAAATCGTTTACTAATAATCCTATTCAATATGAGGCCAAATAAAATGAACAAATTTCTCATTGATTTAGGTAAAGCTATGTACAAAATTCTTACCGAATTTATTAGTCAACGGAAAATACTCAATATATATTCAAGTTAAAACTTAATATAACTATGATTAGTTTTGTGGACAAACTAATACAAGTGGGAAAATCGTTTACTAATAATCCTATTGCCTTAAGGCACGGACTAATAAAATACCATATAAATATGGACCAATATATCAACCAAAATGAGTTCTTGACAATATATAAGCTTACATATGAATAATGATTAATATAATAGATCAAGATGAAGCATGAGAGTAAGTAGAATACTAACTCATTTGGTGAGAAGATGAAAACAAAAAATGATACTATCAAGCATGATTGGAACACTTTTTCTAGTGCTGACTTCTCAAAGTATATTATTGCATTAAAATGACAATCAATATAACCTTCAGATAATACATTAGATTCTACTAGCATAAAGTTTATTAGTTTATAAAATAAAGTTTTTTTTTTCAAAGATCATAACAACTCTCACAATAGAAGAACAATCATGTAGTTGCCTAAATTGCATATTATTGGAACAAATGAAAATCAATTCATTTTGCGATAATACTAAAACCATAATTAATATTAACCACAATGAGGGGAGACCATAATTTAGGACTCATCGTTCCCATGTATTTATAGATGACTAATCTCCTACCATATATCGAGAAATGGTAAATGGTGATGTATTATTGATGCAAGTGTAGAAATGTTTCATTTTTTTTAAATGTGTTATTCAGATTTGTGACCACCGGTTTTACCAAAACAAATAAATAATATGCAGCCTTTTCATTTTTAAAAGATAATTATGGGAAGTATTATTCTTTAGAAACTGGAAGTTCTAGGAATAACAAATTCTAAGGTTCCAATTCTCTGTGGCTTTGAAATCTTGATAGTATACTTGCAGATTTCTTTCAGTGTAGATTCCTCTCTCTTCCACATATTTGCCGCCAAATTTATTAAATTCAAATCCTTCATTTTAACCCTAGTTGGATTTGCTTCTTATCAAGCCCGGAACTCACTAGAACAGGTCGCGGTTTGGAGCCATCCCAGAGTTGGGAGTATAAGGGAGGTTCCAAATATTTATCAAAAACTAAGCTCATAATATTTTGATTCTCATCCAATGCACATATACTATATTGAATATGAATGATTGATAGCTCTTCACAAGAAGAAGCAGGGTTCCTGAAAACTTCTAATGCAACAGTGTCATTTTATTCTAATAATTACAATTCCGTGACATGTAAATGTTTTAAACATATCATATAACTCTCTTGTTGAAAATTTTGGAGAAAATCCCACAACCATAAGTACATGACTAGTACCATATTTGATGCAGGAGCTTCATAAGCAAGCCAAGAAAGCAAGCGCAAGAGCGGAGGACAGCTGGAAATGCACCAGCACACATTTTGAGAATGTTTTGAATTTGAATAATAAAACATTTAATGTAATATCTAGGAGGATGTATTTGTATTTATGTTTGAAAGATTGTAAATAGATCTTGAGCATTGCTCTCATCTGTCAGATGTAGAGGCATTTAATTGTAATGAATGTAAAGTAGATAGATTTTAATTTTTATTAGATAGCTTGTAAGGTAGGAGGGAAAACTCTAAGAAAGTTACCTCGCATATACTGAGAAGAGAGAGATTGTAATCGTAAGAGAAAGAGAGCAAGAGAGCATAGGAGAACAAAGATTGTAGAAGGTCGCATAAGAAGATAGATGTTGCTATAGAATCCATGTACTTAAACACTTGGATTAATATAAAAGAGTTTTGATCTAATTTCATGGTGTTGTCATGGTTACTATTTGCATCTATTGAATGGTATGTTTAAAATTTTATTATATTCTTTGTTATGCATTTGTTTCAATGCTATAAGTGTGTGTATGCTCATGATTTCATTGTGAATGTATGAAGTCTATGAGAGGAGAAATATAAGTTTCAATTGTTTCTCTTCCTGAGAAATCCTGCAAGGAGTGTAGTGAGAGTCCACAAGGAGTTCATTGATGAGATTCTAACTTTTATCTCAGAAAACTCAGAAGCGTTACCGTTGTTCTTATACCCCAAAAAGTGCATCTATAACATAGATCCATGCAAGGAGTGCGCAAGACGGTTGAAGTCTTGGATTTACCAACCAAGGAAGGTGGTTGAAGAACTGTTGTTGCAGAGAAGTGCACGAAGTTGGAGGTTCTAGATAACCAGAGATTATTGTGAATGCCACAAGGAGTGCATGCAAAGAGGCTTCACAAATCCTTGAGTTGTAGCACAGAGGAATCTCAGGAAGGATAGATACTTCGAAGAACTCAAAGGAAGAACGAGGTCTGAAGTAACCTCACAGAAGTTAAATTCAGGATAAGAAAACATTAAGTGTTTGGCTAGGAGTCTTTGAGAAGTCTGAACGAATGGTTGAAATTCTCAGAGCGAGAATCACTGAAGTTTTGTGGACCGTTGGATCTAGTAGAATGGTGGAAGGGTTAAGGATGAGTGTCTTTCAACACTCATAACGTCAAGAGGAGTGGTGGTCCTTGGATTTGGATCAACGAGAACCATTGATCTCCTGCTCGAATTTTGTCGTTTCAGAGTCTTGGGCATGGAAAACATTGTTACTCAAAGTCAAGAGTTGCGAACTCCTGATTCATGAAGTCCCGATAAAATTAGGATCGTCAGATCGTGAGAAGCTCAGAACCATTGATCCATTGCAAGGAGTTAATTCCATTTTGGCTATCGGGTGAAGGGATTTGTGACATTGAAATTCACCGATACGCGAAATCCAGAGGTGTCGAAACATTGCACCCAGATTGCAGTTGAAGGTCACATCAAGTAAATTCAAGGGAGGAGTCAAAGGTCTGTTATTCCTTTTTCAAGGTTTCGGGGATTGAAGGAGCCAGAGGAACTCACATTAGGGGTCACAAAATTGCGAAACCCAAATACCTTTTCGGTTGAGGACTATTGTCACATTAATTGGTCACATGGAGTGGAGGTTAAAGCATTTTGCTCATTCGCGCAGGCATAATTTCTGGAAAGGACCTGTGGAGACACTTGTGTGTTGGAGATTCCTGTGGGGATTCGAAGAGTCAATTAGACTTGAAGGGGAGATTGAGAATGATCCTTAGAATGGGAGGTCGTGTAGAACCTACTGAGGTAGGGTTGCTGCGTCAGGTGGTATCAGATCTTACAATCATTGTTTTATGTATGCGAGAGGAGACAGAAGGAAAATTGTGATTTAAATTCTGCATGGAATAAATTTGAACAATACCACCCAAAATATGTCAAGATAGACCAATGACTGATCCAACTATCGAAAGGGCAATGAGAGAACTTTGTGCTCAATTAGATGCTATGGAGACAACACAGAGACAGACAGTTGATGTTGGAGATTTTAGTGAAGCCGAAAGTGAAAATGAGGCTGGAGCTAGAGAAGACGTTGTAGTCGAAGATGTTGTAGAAGAATGTCTATTTAGAGCTGTTGCAAGAATAGGGGCCAGAGAAAAAATGGACATCCCAATGTATGAAGGAAGATTAGACGTTGAAGAGATGATAGATTGGTTTAGAGCTCTAGTCTAAAAGTACTTCGACTATGAGGATGTCGAGGAAGATAAGAAAGTCAAACATGTCATCACTAGACTTAAAGGGCATGCAAAACTATGGTGGGAGAAACTGCAAGCTGATAGGCATTGCAAAGGCAAGAAAATAATCAAAAGCTGGGATAGAATGGTTGCAAATATGAAGGAAAAATTCATACCTATGTACTATCAAATTAATCTGTTTCGAAGGATGCAGAACTTGAGACATAAAGGGATGACATTGAAGGAGTAAACTGATGTGTTTTACAGGATAAGCATCAGAGCAGGTCATCATGAGAGTGATGATGAGAAGGTCGCCATATATATGAATGGTCTGAGATATGACATTCAGGATGATCTGAGCATGGTAACAATTAGGAATGTATAAGATGCGTATCAGATTGCTCTGAGGGCTGAAGAAAAATTGTCCCGAAAGTAAGGTCAAAGGGGAAAAGGTAAAATTTAGAGTAGAGGCAAAGAAATTTTCCAAGACAAAGTAAAAAATCCCAAGGATGAAGAAAATAAACCTCATACTCACCTAGAAAGAGGAGGAAGTTCACAGGGAAGACAATATGCTGACATAAATTCTTTTCGGCGAGCAAGAGGAAGAGGAAGAGGTAGAGGAGGTGAGATAACATGTATTTTTTGTGGAAAGATCAAACATAAATATTTTGAATGTCATGATAGAAAGAGATATGGACAAGGCGAAGCTCACATTTCATAAGAGCAAAGGTGAAATGTTGAGGCAGAAGATGCAGAAGGTGGAAGATCCTTAATGATGAGGAAAATTCTCTTGAAGCCAGAGAAAGAGGTGGAGAATCCAGTTCAAAGAAATAGTTTTTTTAGAACTTCTTGCAAGACCAAGGATAGGGTATGCAAGGTAATAGTGGGCAGTGGAAGCACATATAACCTAGTATCCACAGAAATGGTGGAGAAGATGGAATTGGAGACAGTTGCACATCTGAGCCCATATAAAGTCTCATGGTTGCAAAAGGGACATTAGGTAACAGTCACTAAACAATTTTTAACTGAATTTAAAATAGTGGGTTATAGGGATGAAATCTTATGGGATGTTATTCCCATGGATGTCTATCATATTTTGTTGGGTATACCATGGCAATATGACAGAAATATTGTTCATGATGGGAGAAGGAACACATACACCTTAGAGAAGAATGGTATAACACATATGTTACTGCCAATTGAATACAAGAAGGTGAAGGAAGAGACAAGAAATACTATACTTCTCATGAGTGGGAAGGAGATTCTTGATGAAGTCAAGAAAGATGAAGATATGCAGTTTGTTGTGGTAATAAAACCTAGTCATTTTGACCAGTACTTTGATAGATGATCTACCAGTGGAAATTTAAGAACTGCTAGAGAATTTCACTAATATAGTGGTGGATGATTTACCTTGTTCATTACCACCCATCAGGAGTATAAGTCATCACATTGACCTTATACCAGTAGAAAGTTTACTAAACAAAGCAACGTAAAGATTGACGTCGTAGGAGAATGAAGAGGTCAAGAAGAAAGTCCAGGATTTGATGGACAAGGGGTTGGTTAGAGAAAGCTTGAGTCCATGTGATGTACCACCAATGTTAATTCCAAATAAGGATGGTGGATGGAGGATGTGTATAGACTCAAGGGCGATAAACAAAATCACCATCAGGTATAGATTTCCTTTACCGAGGATGGATGACTTGATGGACCGCATAAGTGGAGAAAAGGTTTTTTCAATGATTGATTTGAAAAGCAGATATCATCAAATTTGAATGAGAGAAGGTGATGAATGGAAGACAACATTCAAGACAAATGAAGGGCTATATGAATGGCTTGTCATGTCGTTTGGTTTGACGAATGCGCCAAGTACTTTTATGAGATTGATGAACGAAGTCTTGAAGGATTTCATTGGAAAGTTTTTAATTGTGTATCTCGATGATATATTGATCTTCAGTAAGACTGACGAAGAACACTTGAGACACTTAACTCTAGTGATGAAGAGGTTGCAGCAAGAGAAGTTACTAATAAATTTGAAGAAGCCATATTTCATGAAGAAAGAACTCATTTACTTGGGGTTCGTAATCACTTCGGATGAGTTGAAGATGGATCCCGAGAAAGTAAAAGCGATTACGGAATGGTCGTCACCAAAGAATATCTTTGAAGTCAGAATATTCCATGGATTAGCTAGTTTTTACAGAAAATTCATCAGAAATTTTAGTGGACTTTGTACAGGACACCGTGAAGAAAGGACATAAATCTTTTCATTGGACAGTGGAAGCAGAGAAAAGTTTCAAGTTGCTGAAAGAGAAGATTATTGAACAACAAGTTCTGGTTCTGCTAGATTTTAGTAGAACATTTCAAGTCAGATGTGACACAAGTGGACTCATGATTGGAGCAGTCTTAAGTCAAGACAACATGCCAATTGCATACTTCAGTGAGAAGTTGAGCGATGCAAAGAAGAATTATTCTACGTATGATAAATAATTTTATGCAATCATACAGGCATTGAAGAAATGGAGACATTACTTGGTTCCGAAAGAGTTTGTTATGTATAGCAATAACCATGCTTTACAATTCATAACTTGACAGGAGAAATTGAACCAGAAACATGCGAAATGGGTTGAATATATGAAGAACTTTACTTTTGTTATAAAACACATTTCTAGAACTGCTAACAAGGTTGTTGATGCATTGAGAAGGAAATGTTTGATTCTGCAGGAGTTTCATGTGAACACCTTAGGTTTTGATAGCCTTAACGATATGTACAGAGATGATATAGATTTTAAAGATGCTTATGAAGCATGCGAGAATCCTGTTCTAAGAGACAGAATCCAATGGATTGAATATATGGTTCAGGATGGATTGTTATTCAAAGGAAATCAATTGTGTATTCCAAAAAGTTATATGAGAGAGAATCTTCTAAAAGAAAAGAATAGTGGAGGATTGGCTAGACATTTCATCCATGAAAAAATGTTCACACAACTTAACAGTTTATACTATTGGCCAAGGATGAGGACCGATGTCAATAAGTTTGTCAAAAAATGTAGAATTTTCCAGCACGCAAAGGGAAGAAGACAAAATACAGGATTATATCAACCATTTCCAATACTAGAAAGGTCATGGGATGCGGTAAGCATGGATTTTGTGTTAGTACTGCCAAGGACACAGAGGGGTTGTGACTCCATATTTGTGGTAGTCGATCAATTTTAAAAAATGGCACATTTCATTCCATGTTAGAAAACCAGCGATGCCACACACATTGCGAACCTATTTTTCAAAGAAGTTGTTCGACTTCATGGCTTACCTAAGAGTATTGTTCTAGACCGGGATACCAAATTTGTTGGTCATTTCTTGAGGACCCTATGGAATAAGCTGGGGACAGATTTATCTTTTAGCTCAGCATATCACCCTCAGATGGATGGAAATACTGAGGTAGTAAACCGAAGCTTAGGGGACTTATTGAGGAGTTTAGTAGCTGAACATCACAGTCAGTGGGATCATATTCTCTTGCAAGCAGAATTCGCATATAATGACTCACCAAATAGAAGAAAAGGACAAATCCCATTTAAGATAATGTATGGAATGCAACTGAGAGGAGTATCTGAGTTGAGAGACTTAGAGAAGAGTGAATTCAGAAGTGTTGGAGCAGAATATTTTGCAGCAGAGATGCAAGAGCTCCACAGTAAAATCAGAGAGCAGTTAAAGAATTCCAATTAGGAATATAAGTGCGGAGTAGATCAAAACAAGAGAGAAATTCAGTTTGAAGTGGGAGATTTAGTGTTATCTCACCTGAGGAAGGAAAGATTCCCAAGGGGAACATATAATACGCTGAAAATGAAAAAGATAGGGCCATGTAAAATCTTGAGGAAATTTGAGGCAAATGCTTATCAGATAGAATTGCAAGATGAGGTTGGAATATCATCCATATTCAACATAGCATATATGTACCCTTATAGAGAAGATGAAACACAAGGATCAGAGGATCGGAAGGAAGTTCAATGGGTCAAACAACTTCCTGTAGCTGAAAAGCTGCAGATGGAAAAGATAATTGATCAAACGGTTAGCAAGAAAACCCAAAGGAAGAAATATTTTGAGTATCTGATAAAATGGAAGGGACACTCGATTGTATATGCCAATTGGGAAAGCAAAGAAACGATACAAAAACATTAATGGACGATGCAGGAGCTCATGAATTTTTCAGCCAAGGGAGTATGATGCAGGAGCATCGTAAGAAACCCAAAAAAGCAAGTGCAAGAGCGGAGGACAGCTCGAAATGCACCAATGCACATTTTGAGAATGTTTTAAATTTTAATAATAAAACATTTAATGTAATATCCAAGAGGATGTATTTGTATTTATGTTTGAAATATTGTAAATAGATCTTGAGCGTTTCTCTCATCTGTTGGATGTAGAGGCATTTAATTGTAATGACTGTAAACTAGATAGCTTTTAATTCTGATTAGATAGCATGTAGGGTAGAAGGGAAAACTCTAAGAAATATCCCTCGCATGTATTGAGAAGAGAGAGATTGTAATCGTAAGAGCAAGAGAGAAAGAGAGCATAGGAGAACAAATATTGCAGAAGGTCGCATAAGCAGATAGTTGTTGCTATAGAATCCCTGTATGGAAATGCTTGGATTAATATAAAAGAGATTTGATCCAATTTGATGGTGTTGTCATGGTTACTGTTTGCATCTATTGAATGGTATGTTTACAGTTTTCTTATATTCTTTGTTATGCATTTGTTTCAATGCTATGTGTGTGTGTATGATCGTGATTTCATGGTGAATGTATGAATTCTATGAGAGGAGAAATATAAGTTTCAATTATTTCTCTTCCTGAGAAATTCTGCAAGGAGTGCAGCGAGATTCAGAAAGGAGTGTATTGACGAGATTCTGAGTTTTATATCAGAAAAATCAGAAGGGATATCATTTTTCTTATACCCACAAAAGTGCACATATAACACAGAGTCATGCAAGGAGTGTGCAGGCCATTTGAAGTATTGGATTGACCAACCAAGGAATGCGGTTGAAGAACTGTTGTTGCAGGGAAGTGCACAAAGTTGGAGGTTTTAGATAACCAGAGGTTATTGTGAGTTCTATAAGGAGTGCGCGCAAAGAGGCTTCAGAAATCCTTGAGTTGTAGCATAGAGGAAGCTCAGGAAGGATAGACAGTTCGAAGAACTCAAAGGAAGAACGACGTCTAAAGTCACCTCGCAAAAGTTAAGTTCAGGAGAAGAAGATGTTAAGTGTTTGGCCAGGAGTCTTTGAGAAGTCTGAACGAACAGTTGAAATTATCATAGGAAGAATCATTGAAGTTCTGTGGACCATTGGATCTATTAGATAGGTAGAATGGTTAAGGCTAAGTGTCTTTTGACACTCATAAGCTTGGGAGGAGTAGTGGTTGTTGGATTTGGATCAACCAGAATCGTTGATGTCGTGCTCGAATTTAGTCATTTCAGAGTCCGAGGCATCGAGAATGTTGTGACTCGGGGTCGAGAGTTGCGAACTCCCAATTCACCATGTCCTAATAGAATCAAGACCATCATATTGTGGGAAGCTCATAGCCATTGATCCATGGAGAGGATTTAATGCGATTTCAGCTATCAGGTGAAGGGAGTTGTAGCATTGAAATTTGTCAATATGCGAAGTCCCGAGGTGCCAAAACATTGGGCCTAGATCGTAGTTGAAGATCACATCAAGTGAAGTCAAGGGAGGAGTCAAAGGTCTGTTATCATTTTTCGAGGTTTTAGGGATTGAAGGAGCTATATGGACTCACATTAGGGGTCACAAAATCATGAAACCCAAAATACCTTTTCGGTTGAGGACTGTGGTCACATAAATTGGTCATGTGGAGTGGAGGTTAACGCCTTCTGCTTGTTCGCACGGGCATAACTCCTGGAAAGGACCCGTGGAGACACTTGTGTGTTGGAGATTCTTGCGAGGAGTTGAAGAGTGAATTATACTCGAAGGGGATATTCAGAACAATCCTTGGACCGACAGGTCATCCAGAACCTGCTAAGGTAGGGGTGTTGCATCAATATTTGAAATCTCCTTGTAGTAAGTTCAATAATGCCTTCATGCAAAGGTCGATCCATAACTTTATCTTTGTTTTTATATTCACTTGTTTGGTCACTATAAAGAATATTTTGTCCCTAAGTGAAGATTTGTTTCCTTAGTGTGGATTTATTCAAAATCCTATTTCAGATGGATTTTGAAATCCAACAATGGCCCAGATGAATCACAACATTGGATATGCGATAGAGGTAATTCAATTTAAGATATAAACCACAAGTTATGGAGAATTATTATTCAAAATTCATCAGCAGAGAGCCTTAAATTGTTTGGCTAAAATGCCATCAGATAAATTTCAAAATTATTCTATAGAAAACTCATTGGAAAAATAATCCCTTATCCTTTTTCTACCCTATAATTATTTCTATTTTCTTAAGTCATACTACATCTACAACCAGTTTCCAATTCTCCCTGCTAAGTTGGGATAGGTCTAATCCATTTAGAACAACAATATTCTATAGCAATATTTTGAGGCCACTACCTCAAATTTGTTTTTAAGTTACCTTCTTTCAACATGTATACTTCCAACAACATAGAGAACTTTGGAGGGGTCTGAATTATAGAAATGCACGAGTCTCCTTAGTTTTGTGTTTTATTTGTTTCTTCTAAGCATATATTTCTACTTCTAAAGCAACTAGATCCATTTACTTCTTTATTTTTATATGCAATGTTAACATATAAATCCTAACTTGATTTTAGATTAAAAATAGAGAAACATTTTTCTGAGGTTGTCCATAATGGGAGTTTATCCAATGAAGAGCATCCTTATTTGCAAGTGGAAGTAATGTAAGCATAGGTGGTTGATTATTTGAAGTCTCTTGACATATATTGACTAGCAAATGTGTAAGACCAATTGAATTGCAAATTCACTGGTGGAGAATCAATTTATGGGATGTCAAGCTAAACAAATTGTTTATTCGATCCATAACCATTTTTTGTGTGAAATCTTGCAAGGATTAATGCTACACAATTGTTTTGCAACTCTCACTTTCAAGTAATGAACACTCCACCCAAATATCCTGACATACATAAAATGATGCAAGCATATTCATATTTTCGTTCATTCAATCAACAAAAGAAATACAAAAGACATGACATTGGGAGAAATCGTTTGCACTATTTTTTCAATTGTACCATGAAGAACCTGAGATGGAGTCTACAAAATTCTCAAGGTATATGCCCATCTATAAGTTCTCCAATAAGGAATAAGAATATACTCTTATCATACATATCTGATTTTTTTTTTAAAGAAAAGATCTCCATCTACTATGATGAAGTCTATGTTTTATTGAACATTCGAATGTAGTCACGTTTCCCTTTCATATAATAAAGTGTCTTATGAAAGGGGAGTAAAACCTACATAAGCCAAGTATATTTCTCTCCTCTTGTACATGATTTTATCATGATGTGGTTTGGCCAATATCCCTGATGAATTGAGAAGTAGGATTTGATGTATCTATTAGCAAAACATTTGATTCATCGTATTTATGCCCATATTGGGACCACACATCAGTTATCCTTTTCTCATAAAATTGTATTATAGTCCCTTCTTTGTTTTTTTGTTTTCAAATGTCCGTATTTTATTTTTCAAGTACTTGTCCAATGTAATTATCACTAACATTTAATGTCCATATTGCAACATTATAATTGTCTAAGGAATATTTTAATACTTCTAACTCAAAAGGCCTAATAAAATATGACCAGTCACCAAAATCCCTAGCTGGTTTTCTTTGAATATGACAACTTGGTTCATCACTTGTGTATGATGAGAATAATACTTCTTCCATTTCAAATATCAACAAAATATTTCAACTGATATTAATTCATCAGAAGTGCAACCACATATATGGCGTTAACATATCTCCACTTCAACACTTCATTAATTAAGGACATCAAAACACGACATCTAAAAGCATTTCAAAAAATCATATTGTTATCTATTATCATTTTTTTCCTTTTGTATATAAATGGAACATTGGGAGGAGTTAAATGACAATTAAAAAATATAATTATAGTGTCCGAATTCAAGCAAACAAACTAATGATATGTTAATTCAAATCAAGAGTTATAATGATAAATTAAATTGTCATTGAAAAATATAATTACAATAGCCCAATTCAAGAAAGCAAACTAACTGTGTTAATTTCCACATACAACCTAATACACTTTAAATTTCAAACAAAAATAACAATATTTAATTTCTGGTAATGACAAACCAAACCAATAATCCTTATATTAGTATTATAAAATAGAAGTCAACTTTTATTGAAAATTTATACAAAATATGTTAATAATACACATGAAAGATAATATTAAATGCCATTCAAAACACTTCAAAGTGTTTTGCACATTTTTTATCTTGTTGATTTTACTAAATGTAGTGGCAAAAATCACATTTTCTTTGGGAATTTCTTTCACTGTCTCAAGTGAACAATCCACTATAACAATGTTAGATTCATTATATTGATTATGTATATCACACGCTTTTTCTAATGATTTAGTGTGTATAACTATTGTTGGATTGTCAATGTCCTTATGCCTCTTTTGTGATTTGCAATCTGAAGCAGTCCATGTAAACACAAGTTGATCTCATGATGTTGTTGAAACCAATTTTTTTATAACATTTGTTGTGATTTGTTTTTAAGTTGTCATCCAAATTTCAATGTCAATAGATCCATTCTTGAGACACATATCAAGAAAAAGTCATGTAGATGAAGACAATATTTTTTTTCTCTATTGTATTATCCTCAATCCTTCCCATTTTAATAATAACAAATAATCTAGTCAAACCATTAAATTCATAATATAATTATTATTAAGAAAAAATTGTTGAAAAATTACACTCACCTTGAGTATTTTTTGTGTTTTTTAAAGACTAGACACTTTACAGTGTATTGTCTTCTTGGAACCTAGAGCCAAAAATGTTAAACCGTCAATAAAATAAAATAAAATAAAAAAATAAACAATGCAACTATCATATATA
>ML777126.1:440009-458876 GCA_009831015.1 Picea engelmannii
TATATATATATATATATATATTTCTTCTTATTTGTCCCTATAATAAACATTTGAAATGTTATGATTGTTACAAAGATTAAAATTTTAAAAGTTACAAGAGAAACAAAAAGAGAAGTTATAAGTAACTGGTATGATAATTTTTTCCTGATTATATCTTTGCATCTCAACTTTGTCCTTGTTCTCTTATTTAATTCAATAATAATAATAATAATAAGGAAGTATGATCGTTATCCTAAAAAATATCATTTTGGTATAATCATCATCATCATCATCATCCTAAGGGAATGATTCGCATCTTGTTATTATTAAATGAATAAATATATAACTAAATAATAATAATAAATTATAAAAAATACTTAAAAAATCAGAGCAATGGTAAAATAAGTATTGCAAATCTATGAAAAACCCTAAATATATAATAAATAATTCAAGATAATCCTAGGGATTGAGTTCTGGTATTCTATATAAGGAGGAAAGGAAAGAGAAAATGGTCATCTCTCTTTGACACATTTCTCTTTTGGTTGAAGCCGTAGAGAGGGCAAGGCTAAGGATTCACTAACATGACAGTAGATCGAGGTTGCAGGGTGAATTTTTACTAAATATTAAAGTAGCAAGATCTACCATTGGATGAAGCTTTTTCCCCCACCTTTTGTTGCAGTTGTCAGGTGAAATATGTTCCTCAAGTCACACAAGTTACAAGAAGTATGGGTTATTAACCAAAGGTATGTTCCTTAACTCTCACTCTTCCTTTCAATAAGAATTTTAATGAAGAATCAATGGTTATTTGGATTAATTTATGATAATTCTATATTTCCTTCAATAGATATAGTTATTACATGGGTAAATTTTGCATGTATTTTATTTAGTGAAATGGGTTATGACATATGGTATTAGAGTTGGTTTCAACCCTCAAGGCCTATGGGCCTTTCCAATTAAGTTAGATAAATATATAGTAAATTTGAAAATGAATCCATTTTAGTTTCCTTTTTTATGGGATGTAGATCTACGTAAGAGAAGCCATGCCTTAACCCATGTAGATCTAGATATATATCTAGATATTGTGCCTCCACGTAGATCAAGTTTGTCAGCAATACTCAATAAAAATTGTGTAAAGAGATATAGAACAAGATGTTTGTATCATCTATCTCCAAAAAACGTTGAGAACCAAAATCAAGGGAAAAGTAACCAGATCAGATCAAATCTAATTGGATAAGTTTTTATTGATCCAATCCAAGTGAATTGTTACGTACAAATATGTTGTGATCTATATCTTGTGCCACAATCACTTGTCTAAGGAATTCATTGGAGGAATATGGATAATGCAATCTTGGTTTGGCTTTTGTCAACATGGCATTTACAAAACCATTTAAGTTTTTTTTTACACGAGGCAAATTAAAATTCAAGTTATCTTTTAGTAGTATGTAATATTGTATTTTCATGCTTCCCCAAACTAAGGTTACTATGTTATGTTCATTCGCATAAATTGAAATGGAAACACACTGATATTTTATTTTCTCTTCAAATTTAATCAAGATAATTTGAAATGTGTTCTATATCTCATGAGGATGAATGTTCTCCTAAATTTCACCATCTTCCTAGATTAAAGTATTGAAATTACTAAGACCACTGAGGGCAGGGGGTGTGAATCAGTTTTTACCGTGTTTAAACAATCTTATGCCTATTAACATATTATTAATGTTCTCCAAGTGATCATTAAGATTATGCAAGACATGAACACGAGAAATAATAAACATCAATCACACATATGATATACAGCGAGACAGATATTCATGAGGAAACCCATAAAGAGAGAAAACCTTTTCTTCTTAGAATGACAGGCAGTCTTTTATGTTCTGTACATCATTTATCTTTGAGCACCAACTCAAAATGAGGCTACAACCTCTTATTTAATAGGCTATAACTTGTAGAGAGAACCAACTCTGAACACTCTCTAGCAACCACTAGAAAGAAGAATATTCTCTCCTTATGATATCCAGCACCAACTGGATGGAAGCACCTACTTCCGCTTATACAAGCACCAATTTGCACACAAAAAACTCTTTGTTTTCCCTAGAACCACCCTGCCACCTTATTTTCTAGCCACAACTAGATGGAAGCTACAACTCCCAATATTCAAGCACCAACTTCAATAAAAGAGGACCATAGTCTTCCCTAGCACCACCATACCACCCTGATTATAGATCTTTGCTTGAATAATACCTTACAACAATACATATATGTCAATGGTTACCATTTCTTCTCTTTTCTGCAATTATGCTCTGCTTCTGTCTGTTCATGCTTGGCTCCACTTGTTGTCTCTTTTTTGTTCTTTAGTACCTCTCTGCTTCTGTCTCTTCATACTTATCTTCGCCTGCTATCTATTTCCATCTACTCTTTCTCTATTCTTCTCATGCTCTTAGGTTCTTGTACATTCTTCTCTTTTCACCATTTCTGTTCTGTCCCACTTCTGTGCTTCATCTTTGAATTTGTTCTCATTCTGTTCATACTGTAATTTTCATTACATACGGTTCAACTCATTTTACAGAGAAAACAACCAACCACACTCTACCACAATATTTTTATTTTATGATTTTTCTCATAATTCGTTACATTACGAATCTCAAATGCCCAAGAACAATGATTCAGTTTGTATAATGGAATCGTAACTGATCAAGAAATCACAAAGTGAAACAGTAACCCTTCGATCAAATTGTCTATTTAATCTGCGTCATTGGATTATACACGCATAGGATTTTTGATCCACGGGTCCTCATGAACTTTACTCGCATGAACAAGCACTGGGTGCAATGTTCCTCTCCACATGAACACTGGTTGTGACCACTCACCAATAAAAAAGGTTCTTCGAAACTTCACACTTCAGATATTCTATTGTGAGTTATCCCGACTCTCCCAACTTCTGGTCTCCAAAGTAGAGCCTAGCAATGCTATCTCCTTCCCTTATTCTTTGTTGATGTGACCTTGGTTGTGACTCATGACTAAGAACTTTGGGACTTCGAGTTTCTCGAACTCACAAGTTAGATCTCCTCCTTTCTCCGATGTCTGAACTCCCAAACTCTGAACTTCATCGCACCAAATCAATGGTCCATGACCCTCAGTGATCCAATGGTCTATATATCTCCTTCGTGAATCGAGACTTCGCGCCTTCATGTTTCGTCTCTTGTCCGATCGATGACCCACGACATTGCTTGATCCAATGGTCCAAATCTCATCGAGACTTCACATTTCGGTACTTTGGAGATGACCTACGCTCTCTTTTGTTAGTTTCTGTTTGTTTCCATGCACCAATATGAATATGCACCATAGATCTATCATCCATGATAATCAATGGTCCCTGATGTAGTTTCTTTCAAACCTTTTTCTGGTGATTTCTTATTTCTTTCTCACCATTCTCAGTTGACATCAATGACAACACTGACAACACACCAAACAAAGAACTTGCCAACAATATCCCCCTTTGACATTGATGGAAACTTTCTGCATTCTGGCAATTCGTCATTTTTAAAACAATATCTTTCTCCCCCTTTGACATCGATGACAAAGGAAACACACACCCCCTTCAAATATGAATGGAAAAACCAAAACAATATTCACCAAAAATACAACAGATAATCAATAAGTACTCCCCATGACGAGGTGAACACATTAGATGAAAAAAGATATGACCCCCAACTTTTGACGAAGATATTCAAATGGTGTTTTTGCTAATGGTTTAGTAAAGATATCAGATATATGCTCCTTGGAAGGAATATAATTTAGTTGAACAACTATGTTTGTAACCTTCTCTTTGAGAAAATGATATTTTATTGGTATACGCTTAGTCTTTGAATGGAGAACAAGATTCTTGGAGACACTAATGGCACTTGTGTTATCAAAGTGAATTGGAATGGGATCATTACAAGTTACTTTCAAATCTGCAAGAGTTTGTATCATCCATAATAAATGAGTGCAGAAAGTAGAAACAACAATGTACTCTGCCTCTGTAGTTGACAAATAAATATATCCGTGCTTATTACTAAGCCATGTTACTAATGAATCACCTAAGAAGAATGCACCTCCACTGGTGCTCTTTCTCTTATCCAAACAATTTTCCCAATCAACATATGAATATGCAGTTAATTGAAAATTTTTATTTCTAGGATACCAAAGACCATAAGTCATTATACCCTTCAAATATCTAAATATCCTCTTGACGACTTCTAAATGAATTTGTTTAGGAGAAGACTGATAACAACGGACCATTCCAATAACTTGCATTATATCAGGACGATATGTTGTGATGTACATAAGACTGTCTATCATTGACCCATATGATATTTGATCAACATCAGATGAAATATCATCTTTACTGAGCTTGCAACCAACCACTATAGGTTTACTAACTGGAAATGAATCTCCCATCTGAAACTTCTTCAGAATCTCTTTCAAATACTTTTCTTGAGAGATAAATAACCCTGCAGAACTCTGATTGATTTGAAAACCAAGAAAATATGAAAGTTCTCCTATCATAGACATATCAAACTTAGTTTGCATAGAATTAGCAAACCATTGAACAAAAAGTTCATTAGTACATCCAAAAATAATGTCATCTACATAAACCAAAATAACTAATAAATCATCACCTTCAGACTTAATGTATATATTATTATAAACAACACCTTTCTTGAACACTGTGTCCTGTAAAAAATTGTCTAGTCTATAATACAAGGCTCGCAGTTCCTGTTTTAGTCGATATAATTTATTTTTCAAATTGCAAACATAGTCAAGATTATCTGTCTGTGAAAATAGTTCAGGTTGTTCCAGATGTACTTCTTCTTCTAGGTATCCATTATGAAATGTTGACTTAACATCCATATGATATACATTAAAGTTCTGATGACATGCATAGTCAAGAAACATTCCGATGGATTCCAATCTTGCCACTGGCGCAAAGGTTTCATCAAAATCATGTCCTTCAACTTGTGCATACCCCTTACAGACCAATCTGAATTTATTGCTAAAAATTTGTCCTTGTTCATTCATTTTATTCTTGAACACCCATTTGGAGCCTAATACATTCTTATATGCAGGTCCAGGAACAAACTCCCAAGTATTGTTATTCTCAATATGATCAAGCTCTTCATTCGTATCTCTAATCCAATCGTCATGCTTGCTAGATTCATCAAACTTCTTGGGTTCAATCGTAGATAGGAAAATAATATGATATTGTTCTGGGTCTTTAATCAATTGCCTTCTTGTCTGAACTCCTTTATTCATATCACCAATTATTTGTTTTTCAGGATGATTCTTTCTAATAATTCTAAGAGGTGGTTTTGTTTGTGTCTGTTGATTTGAGTCTTCCTAAGTATTTGTATCTTCATATGAATTAGAGTCTTGTATTTATGATTCTTGGACCATTTCATCTTCAACTTCAACTATATCCTTTGTTGTTGATTCAATACTACTTACATCTCGTACTGATATTTATTCATCAACTTTTATGTCAATACAATTGACCAATTTATGCAGCCTATTATTATAGCATCTGTATCATTTACTTTTTGTAGCATACCCTAAGAAGATACCTTCATCAACCCTGTCATCATATTTGCCAATATTTTCATCATTATTCTTGATATAACACTTACTCCCAAAGACTTTAAAATTCTTGAGTGAAGCAGGTCTTCCAAACTATAATTCATAATTAGTCTTGTCACTTTGTGGCCTCAGATGATCTTTGTTAAGAATATGTACAGCTGTATGAATTACTTCTACCCAATATGTCTGAGCAATATTCCTTTCATTCATTATTGATCTTGCCATCTACTGAACTAATCTATTCTTCCTCTCAACTACTCCATTTTGTTGTGGTGTCCTTGGAATAGTATACTCCCTTTTGATCCCATGTTTATCACAAAAGTGTTTGAAGTCCCCTGAACTAAAATCTCCTCCTGTATCAGACCTTACTGCCTTCAATATTTTTCCTGTTTGATTTTCATTTAGAGCCTTAAACACTTTGAATTTTTCAAATGCTTCAGATTTTTCTTTCAGAAAGGCAACCCAGGTGAGTCCAGAATAATCATAAATAATCAACATGAAATAATTTTCTTTTCATGTACCTTCCTTCCTTGATGGTTCACATAAATCCATATGTACTAACTGAAGAGGTTTCTTTGTTGATGCAAAGTTCTTAGATTTAAACTGTGTCCGAGTAATCTTTCCTATTTGGCAAGGTTTGCATATAGAATCATATGGATTTGATATATTTGAAAGATCTTTTACTGCCCCACCTTTCTAAGTTTGATTAGATAATCAAAATTTAGGTGTCCAAGTCTCCTATGCCATATCCAACTTTCATCATACTTACTTAAGTGACATTCTTCTTTTTCTTCTTTCAAAACATAGACATTGTTTTATGTTCTTATGCCTTTTACAATTAGTTGTCCTGAAGATTGTATTCTACAATATTTAGAAGTGAAAACAACTTCACATCCTCTGTCACAAACTTGAATGACACTAAGCAGATTATGTTTCAGACCATCTACAAACAACACATCTTGAGATTTCCCTTTTCCATTACTTAGAATTACCATTCCTTTAACTTTGATTTTTCTTGGTCCATCGTTTCCAAAAGTTACATTCCCTAATTTGCTTTCACTTAGAGACAAAAACTTACTTTTGTCTCCAGTCATATGTTTGGAACATCCACTGTCAATATACCAAGAATTATTTTGTATTTGAGCAGAAAGTACTAACCCAAACTTATTACTTTCTTTCTTTTTCAATATTTTGACATTTTCAGCTAAGGAATTTATTCTTGGATCAACTTTGTAATTCTTCAAATGAGAATCTAAGGTTTTGTGACCAAAATTATGACAAATGTAACATTTAGGCTCATTATACAATGGATCAAAATGATTGTTATGACATTGTCTACTAACTGACTGTTTAGCTCTATGTTGCAACCGTTGTTCATTCTATGACCTCCTTAGTTGCATACTTCTAAATGTAATTCCACAATTTGCAGCTTTATGACAAAAATTAGAACAATAATAACAATAACCATAGATCAAATTTTGATACCCAAATATTGACTTTCCTCTGGAAATTGGTTTCTTTATCTTTTTTTGGGTTTGTTCCTGTTCAGAATTCAACTCATTTTTCTTAACTTTTGTTTGCAGAGTATGATCATAATCTGATTGTCTGCTAACTTGAAATTTGATCATCTTAGTTGATTCTTTGTTTTCTGGATGATTGCTACTAGGACCACTTTCATAACCGAGACCAGTTTTTATCAATGGAGATCTTTTTTTACTCAGGATTCTATCCAGTTTTTTGAGGCTTTGATACTTGACATATTTTGGTGATACAAGGCTTGAAAATTGTCCAACACTTTTCTAGATTTCACTACTTCTTCTTCCAGAGCTTCACATCTCACCTTGTTCTTTGCTAATTGTTGTTTTAAAATATCTTCTATTTTATTTGCTGCTTCTAATTCTAATTTTAACAAAACAAAATCTTCACTTGGTTCTTTATCATTCTTTTCAAACTGCATCAACATTTGTTTTTGTTTTTTCTTCTTAAGTCTGAGCCTGTCAATCTCTTTTAAAGAACTGATTAGTTCACCTTCCATATCAACCACAACTTATTCTTCATTCATGTCACTTCTTGTGTATTCATCATCAAGGTCTCCTATGGTCATAAGCATAAAATCATTCACTTTATCTTCACAAGATGAATTGTTATCTATGTCTTATGAGGAGTCATCATTATTTTCACACAAAGTTTTCTTTTTATTATATTTCTTAAATTTGTATTTCTTTTCATCATCAACGTTCTAGTCCTTTTCTTTGTAAGGACACTTAGATGCAAAATGACCTATCTTACCATAGTCGAAACATTTAAATGGCAGCTTTCCTTTGAATTTTCCTGATCCTTTCTTTAACCTTCTCACAAATTTAGCTTCAATCTCATCTAATTCCAAATCAATATTCTTGTCTTCTTTAAAAGATGCTTCTATAGTGGTGGATTATTTTTACTAATCCTCATTTCATAAGCAACTAGATTTCCTAGGAGTTGATCAATAGGCATACTTTTAAGATCATTCAGTTCATCTATTGCATAAACTTTTGGATTAAATCTATCTGACATAGATATTAAAAGCTTCTCACAAAGACCCTTCATGGCATTCATAAGCTCCTCAATTCTTAAAAAATATTTACTAATTGTTTCATCCTCATTCATCTTTAGTTGTTCAAATTTCAATCTATATGTATGAAGTTTGACACCTTTTACTTTCTCATTTCCTCCATAACTTCTAATGAGTTTATCCCACATCTCTTTGGCAGATTCAAGATGCATCACCTATACAAACTCAACTTCAATAAGCCCACTCAAGATAGCATTCATTGCCTTTGCATTGAAGATAAATTCTAGCTTATCATCTTTGGAATCTAGCACAATAGGTTTTGTATATCTAGTCTCTACTACATCCCAAACATCAACACCTAAGTCCATAATGTATGTTCTCATTCTAACTTTCCAGAAAGCAAAATTTGTTCCATAAAACAAACGAGGTTTATTGGTTAAAGTCCCTTCATGACTTGTCATGTTTAATCTTACATATATATACTTTTAAATAAAAGGAACCCACTCTGATACCAATTGTTAAAATTACTAAGACAACTGAGAGGGGAGGAGGTGATTCAATTGTTACTATGCTGAAACAATCTTATGCCTATTAAAATATTATTAATCTTCTCCAAGTGATCATCAAGATTATGCAAGACATAAACAATAGAAATAATAAACATCAATCACACATATGATATACAAAGAGACAAATATTCATGAGGAAACACATAAAGGGATAAAACCTCTTCTTCTTAGAATGATAGGTGGTCTTTTATGTTCTATACATCATCTATCTTTGAGCACCAACTCAAAATGAGGCTACAACCTCTTCTTTAACAAGATGCAACTTGTAGAGAGCACCAACTCTAAAGATTCTCTAGAAACCACTAGAAAGAAGCATATTTTCTCCTTATGATCTCCAACACCAACTGGATGGAAGAACCTAATTCCACTTATACAAGCACCAACTTGCAGACATAAAACTCTTCGTTTTCTCTAGCAACACCCTGCCACACTGTTTTCTAGCCACAACTAGATGGAAGCTACAACTCCCAATAAGCACCAACTTGAATAACATAGGACCACAGCCCTCCCTAGCACCACCCTACCGCCTTGATTATATATCTTTTCTTGAATAATACCTTACAACAATACAGATATGTCAATGGTTACCATTTCTTTTCTTTTCTGCAATTCTTGTCTGTGTCTGTCTGTTCATGCTTGGCTCCACTTGCTGTCTCTTTTCTGTTCTGTAGTACCGCTCTACTTCTATCTATTCATACTTAGCTTCACTTGTTGTCTCTTTCCATCTACTCTTTGTCTATTCTTCTCATTCTCTTACGTTCTTGTACATTCTTCTCTTTTCACCATCTCTGCTCTGTCCCGCTTCTGTACTTCATCTCTGAATTTGTTCTCATTCCATTTCTGCTTTGTCCCACTTCTGTTCTTCATCTCTGAATTTGTTCTCATCCTATTCATACTGTAATTTTCATTACATACAGTTCAACTCATTTTACAGAGAAAAAAACCAACCACACTCTGTCACAAAATTTTTATTTTATGTTTTTTTTTATAATCCGTTACACTATGAATCTAAAACACCCAAGAACAATGATTCAGTTCGTATAACTGAATCATAACTGATCAAGAAATTACAAAGTGAAACAGTAACCCTTCGATCAGATTACCTGTGCGAACAAGCATCGGCAGCAACGTTCCTATCCACATGACCACTAGTTGTGACCACTTGCCAATAAAAAAGGTTCTTCGAAACTTCGCGCTTCAGATATTCTGCTATGAGTTATCCCGACTCTCCCAACTTTTGATATTCAAAGTAGATCCTAGCAATGCTAGCTCCTTCTCTTATTCTATGTTGATGTGACCTTGGTTGTGACTTGGGGCTAAGCACTTAGGGACTTCGAGTTTCACGAACTCACAAGTTAGATCTCCTCCTTTCTCAAATGTTCGAACTCCCGAACTTTGAAATTCATCGTGTCAGATCAATGGTCCAAAACCCTCAATGATCCAATGGTCCAGATCTCTTCTTCATGAATCGAGACTTCGAGACTTCGCGTTTGGGCTCTTGTCCGATCAACGGCCCATGACATTCCTCAATCCAATGGTCCATATCTCATCGAGACTTCATGTTTTGGTACTTTGGAGATGACCCCTGCTCTCTTTTGTTAACTTATGTTTGTTTCCATGCACCGATATGAATGTGTGCCATAAATCTATCATCCACAATAATCAACGGTTCCTGATGTAGTTTCTTTCAAACCTTTGTCTCGCGATTCCTTTTTTCCTTATCACCATTATCAGTTGACATCAGTGACAACACTGAAAACACACCAACCAAAAAACTCGCCAACATAAACACTGAAATAGCGTTAAAAAAGGAACGAATGAATTGAAAGGAAACAAACATAATTCTGACTAGAAAAATTGTTTGATCCTTTTTCTAAGAAAATGTGACCTTTCTAATGGAATATAAGGACCATTTCCAGTTGTTGACAAAGGGATTGGAGGAAAATACATTGACAAGGTAAGAAATCTGAGAAGACCTAAATAATTTTTTTTTGTAAGATGTGAAGAGATAATGGTGAAGAGAGAAATCGAGACTGATTGAATTCTTTTTATTAGTAGAGACTTGCTTTTTTTAGGAGAATGAATTATCCATGTGTATTTAATGTTAAGAATATAGCCAAGAAAGTAAATAACAAACAAGATCAAGAAAGAAAAGAAGACAGGTGGAAAAGGCACAAAGGCAATTCAATTTGAATTATTTAAAAAACACATTCCCATTCCATACTTCCTGACCACAAAATATTCAAACTCTGTGAGCTCCACAACAATATTTTAACATATAATATATATATATATATATATATATATATATATATTAGAAAAAGAAGTTTCACACTACCCTACTAAACAAAAGATATATATCTCTGCAAATAAAATCAGGCGGAATATCTTGTGGACATTTGAAATTGGAACAAAGTTTATCAAAAAAAATTGTTAAAAATATAGCCATTAACCTTTCCTGCTTCGGCTAATCCTTTGTTTTATCACAGACTACCGACATGTATCACTCCATAGTTGAACGTCACTGGTGGTAAAGCCTCAAAAGAATTATAAGTGTTGTTGTAGTAAACCTCCTTCTGCTCAGTTTTGTGTCTACCTTCAAAACGAGCTTCCTCCAGCTTGAAACTCCACGACCATTCAAAAAACCCTCGACTGTCTCCTCTGTGCACCTTCCTATGCTTCCAATTACACTGAAAGACCTCACTCGTAAAGACTCCCTTCAGGAGTGTGATTTCAAGTGGCTTTACATAAACCAAGTCCGCCCAATTCAGCGCGAGGGACTGCAGAATAATCTCGAATTTTCAGGTAGAATCCACTCCGTGTACTCGGGTTCTTCACTCGTCTATTGAAGATACACCATTACTCCACATATGTCTGCATTCTCATTCAAGACTATGCAGGAATTTACTCTCTCCCATATTTTATCTACCATGGAAAACTATAATGGGAATTTACTCTCTTCCATATTTTATCTACCATGAAAAACTATCATGGTTTGTGCTCTCATACCACTATTAATAATATAGTCAACAAAGTAAATAACACATAATATTAAGAGGGAAACAAAGACTATCATGGGAATTTACTCTCTTCCATATTTTATCTACCATGGAAAACTATTATGGTTAGTGCTTTGATACCACTATTAATAATATAGTCACTATTAATAATATAGTCAACAAAGTAAATAACACATAATATTAATATTAAGAAGCAAACAAAGACGAAGAAAAGACACAAAGACAATTCAATTAATCCGTACATCAATAATATATATAATATATTATTCAATAATATATATAATATATTATTATATAATACAAAGACTATCATGGATATATATAATATATTATTCAATAATATATATAATATATTATTATATAATACAAAGACTATCATGGGAATTTACTCTCTTCCATATTTTATCTACCATGGAAAACTATCATGTTAGTGCTATGATACCACTATTAATAATATAATCAACAAAGTAAATAACACATAATATTAAGAAGGAAACAAAAACGAAGAAAAGACACAAAGACAATTTAATTAATCCGTGCATCAATAATATATATAATATATTATTCAATAATATATATAATATAAAGATAACGAACTTGAAATTAGAGTTTTCAACATTTAATATGATATCATAAATGATAAAAACCATATTATGTCATAAGAGGTGTCTATAACCATGCAAATCCCATATTTTTAATAATTGATAATGGAAAGGATTCTTGTAGAATATTAGTGTATCTTTGTGTCATTATATAGGTTATGGCTCATCCTTGGTGTGAAGTGTCAACAAAAGATTCATTGCAAGTACTAAAGCATGTGTTTCTTCATGAGACTATGTGGACCTAGATATACTAGTTGTGTTCAATTTGGATTGAATCTATGGTGTGATCTTTGTTTTTTTATGATTGGTGTTATATCTATTCTAGATTCATTGTGATCAATATGTGTGAGATGAATATGGTGATGAATATGTGTGAGATGAATATGGAAATTGATTACTGTGTGTGGATTAAATATTCTTGTTCAACTTCTAGTTGAGTGTGTTTCCCTTTGCATGAGCAATCATTATTCCAGGTTCCGTGAATTAGATAAGAGAAGAAACATTCATTATTAAAAGTTGGCTCATTATTCATTATTCTAGGAGCCTAGAAACACACTGACATAATAATGGCCTAGGATTAAAAGTTGTTTTTGCTTGTGTGATTCTCACTCCAATTGAAAAGTTGTCATTCTTTTCTTATTTTTTTTTAATTTATGTAGCATCTGTTGTATTTGCCAATGTGGAAACAAAAACTAACATAAGACAATCAATAAGAATGTAGACAAGAAACACAACAATTTAAGTGTTTCACTCAAACGTTGGGCTGCGTCCACCAAGCATAGGTATCTGTTGTCTTATTATTCAGTTAATGGAAATTACAACAGGCTCACACTCTTCACTCTCATAGCCTCTATGGCATACATCAATTTATAGCAATGTACATTAGAAACTGATTATTAAATGTAAACTCATCCATATTCTAACTTGATCGTATTGATTACAACCAACCCTAAATTATAGGATCTGGAATCCTACTCATCGAAGAATTCGTTGTCACCGTTTCCAACAACACCATGAGTTAAATTCTACAATTATTAATGCCTATACCTTTTGAGCACCATATATATCCATTGGAGAAGACATTACAGTGACACTGACAAAAACGCAACATAGAGAGTAAACATATTCAAAATGAAAGGACGTTTGCAATGGAGCATCAAATCTATTTAAAGTGGAAGGATTATAGAAGGAATTACATCCTAGATTTGATAAATATATTGTATCCTCAACAGACTAACCGTACACTTCCAGCTGTACTGGACAATTGTACTTTCTATTTTTGTCTTGCTTGAGCATATATAAGCTCAGCTATTTCCTATTGTTAGAGTGCTCTTCAGAACTCTTCTGTACTTCTTTATACATTTGAATATACTATTCTTTTCTCTCTGCATTTCTCTTTGCTTCACAATTTATCATGGTATCAGAGCTTCAACAGTAAGCCTCTTCACACAGTCGGGAGAGCAACTCGATCCTCACAGCGTAGAGCCTCACGGATCTTGAGAGCACGCGTCACAGACTTTTCACAAGGTTTGGAAAGCTGTCTGCAATACTCTTTAAAGATTGTCGTAAGAAGCTAGCAGAGGAAGCAGAGAATGCAGAAGAAGAAACCTGCACAATTTTCTTTTAAAGAACCGTCAAAGATTGACGCAGAAGAGATGCAGAACGAGAAATGTTTAAAGAACTCGAAGAAAACGTTCAAAATTGTTAAAGATTCATGCGAAAGGCAGAATCGTTTAAAGATTTCAAGAACTCGCTCAATCTGTCAAAGATTGTAGCAGATCACGAAGAAATCGTGAAATTCTTTCAAGTCTTTGAAAGATTCACGAATTTTTTCTTCCGCAGGAGAAAATTTCGTTAAATTCGGGAAAGATCACATCTAACACGCAAAGAACAGCCATTAAGGCTGCAAGATTCATCCTGTGAACAGATTCGAGGCGGGAAACCAGTCTAGAAGCGACAAGGAGAGCATGGAAAACGGTGAAAGAATCTCAGCCGTCAGATCTTGAACACAAGCCCGACAGCCGTTGGATCAGCGAGAAGGTGCATGAGGTTTAGTCCTCTGCAGTGCACAGGAGTGATTTCGACTTGTAAAGTCGCAAAATCCCGACCTCATCTTGACCATCCGATCAAGAGACACGTGGCGAGATCCTATTCCATCGCAAAATCGAGAATAGGGAGTTGGATGAGCGAAAGAATTTGCTCTCTAAAAACTCTGATACGTGAAATCGCAAAATCCCGAAACGATCACAGCCGTCCATTTCAGAGGACAGGTGGCAGCAGATCAACGCATCGTCATATCGGCATTTCAGAGTTCGGGGTTTTCTACGTCCATTGCAACAGGACCTCGCAACTTGCGAAATTGCGATACGCGATATAGCGATATGATCTCAGCCGTCCGTTTGTCAGGACACGTGGAAAACATCGCAGTGCCCGTCGGCATTTCGGCATTCGGGGTTTCAATTTGTCAAAGAAACTTGACATCGCAATTCACGAAATCGCGATACACGATATCCCGATCCAATCTCAACCATCCATTCTGACCGGACACGTGGCGGACATCGAGGGCGCCGTCAACGTATCGGCACTCGGAGTTTCAAGTTGACAGCAATTCGGAGAATCGCAAACCGCGATATCCTAAGGCTGAATCAGGACCATCCATTCTTCAAGGACGTGTGGCGCAAATCCGGTGACTCAGAAAAAGTCCCGACAAGGATAGCACCATCGACACATTGGGATTCGGGAAATCGCGAAACCTAAGAACAAGTGATCGGGTTTCTTTCCAGTGAAATCCCCGACGCAAATCTGAGTCGTCCATCTTTCATGAACACGTGGCAAAGATTGAATCTTTCGGGAAAAGTCCCGATAAGCGACTTCATCGGCTTTTCAGGATTCGACATTTTGCAGATCCTGTAGACAAGAGGTTCGGGACACTTCATATCGCGAAATCACGAAGAGAGATCACGACCGTTCGTCTGCTGGGCCACGTGGCAGCAATCAACGATATCGGGAAAAGTCCCGAAACGAAGCACGCCATCGAAAAATCGGCGATCGCGAAATCGAGGAGGCAAAGAACCTCGACATCAGAAATCGCAAAATCCGGATTCACGATATCTCGATATGATCTGGACCATCCGATCACTGCAGATCTGGACTGTTGAAAAGTCAAAAGGCAATTTTTCACATTTCGGTGATTTGAAAGCCAAAGAAACGGGAAAATTCCGTAGTGCTTTAACACAAGGCGTGTGGTCACATTGAAAGGAGACCAAAGGGCCAATTCAAGCCCGATAAGCTCCTATCGGCCATCGGCAAACTAGCCATCGACAAATCGTTGTTTCTGAGATCAGAGGTAAATATGAATTTTTCCCTCTCTTTTTTCCTGCAATTTTTTTTTTTAAAATGGCGTCGACTAGCAATCTAGGACCGACTCAAGGTCCGATTCTTTTGGGAAAGAATTACGAATTTTGGTCTCTACGAATGAGGTCATTCTTGCAAGCACAGGAGTGCTGGGAACCAGTGGATCTCGGATATGTTGAACCAGATCCAGCCGCCCTCACTGCCATGACAAATGCACATAGAATTGCTCAGGCAACTCTGAGGACCAAAGAAAACAAAGCGAAATTCTGGATACAAAACTCTGTGGATGATTCGATATTCTCGAAAATCACAGGCGCTGCTACTTCCAAACAAGCCTGGGACATCCTCAAAACGTCCTACCAAGGAAATGACAGGGTAAAAACAGTTAAACTGCAGATCTTGTGGACGCAATTTGAGACTCTAAGGATGACAGA
This sequence comes from Picea engelmannii, assembly GCA_009831015.1. Classification (NCBI taxonomy): domain Eukaryota; kingdom Viridiplantae; phylum Streptophyta; class Pinopsida; order Pinales; family Pinaceae; genus Picea; species Picea engelmannii. The sequence goes on from ML777126.1 coordinate 456,135, forward strand.
GTTCAAAACAGTGGATCAGTTCATGACCAGAGTCATGGGAATCGTGAACCAGATCAGACTAATTGGTGAAACCATCACTGATCAACGAATTGTTGAGAAAATTCTCAGAAGTCTTCCCAAGAAATTTGAAATGGTTGTCACAACCATCCTTGAATCCAAGGATCTGTCAATATTTTCAACAGATGAACTAATTGGTTCTCTGGTGACACATGAGACAAGACTACATCTCACAGATGATTCAATCTCCAATGCCTTCCAAACTCAGTTCTCATTCAGAAGAGGGAAAGGAAGAGGACGAAGTAAAGGAAGAGGGAACAATCAAGGTAACCCTCATACCAGTGGAGGGAATAGACAACAATATCCAAATCAGAATTTCCAAGGTCAAAGAAATCAACAACAAAGTCAACATCAGAATTTCCATCCTCAAAGAGGCAGAGGGAGAAGGTCTAATGACAAAACTAGCATACAATGCTATTACTGCAAAAAGTATGGGCACTATGAATCTAAATGCAAGAAGAAGCAGGCAGATCAACTCTCAGGCAGAGCACATGTGTCAAATCATACAGGAGACACCTCAAGAGGTATGTTTCTCTCATGCCACAAAACTGAACAACAACCTAAAGATCTCTGGTTGCTGGGCAGTGGATGTAGCAATCACATGACAGGTAAAAAAGAATTACTTTCATGCCTTGATTCTTCAATTTCCTCTGATATTACTCTTGGAAATGATCATTTAGTCAAAGTTCAAGGAAAAGGAACTGTTCCTATTCTTACTAAACAGAATGTAAATAAAGACATATGTAATGTCTATCATGTTCCAGACTTGAAACATAATTTGTTAAGTGTAGGACAGCTCATTGAAAAAGGATATAAGGCACTTTTTGAGGGAGCATCTTGTAAGATCTATGATAGAAAACCCAGCAGAAAATTAATTTCTGAAATCCTTATGACTCCAAATAGGATGTTTCCCCTTACCCTCAGAACTGCAAATTTGAATCAACCTTATGCACATAGTGCATCAACCATGAATGAATCAATGGTTTGGCATACGAGATTTGGACATCTACCATTTCAGAGTCTAAGTCTACTTCAGAAAAACTCCATGGTCAAAGGTTTACCTATTTTTAAAGAACAAATCCCCCCATGTGAGTCTTGCATACTAGGAAAACACAAGCGAACCAGTTTTCCACAGTCTTCCAATCAAGCCAAACAACATCTTGAACTTGTCCACACTGACCTATGTGGACCAATGCAAACAGATTCAATAGGTGGTACTTTTTACTTTCTAACGTTTATTGATGATTTTAGCAGGAAAATATGGATATATTTTCTCAGACACAAGTCTGAAACATTTACAAAATTCAAAGAATTCAAAGCAGAGGATGAAAAACAGAGTGGCAAATTTCTCAAAGTACTCAGGTAAGATGGAGGAGGAGAATACAACTCCAGAGAATTTACAACTTTCTGCAAATCTCAAGGCATCATCATGCAAGCAACAACAAGGTATACTCCACAGCAGAATGGAGTGGCTGAAAGAAAAAATCAGACCATCATGAATATGGCAAGAACACTTCTTAAAGAAAAACACTTGTCAAATAATTTTTGGGCTGAAGCAGTAGCATGCTCAGTCTATCTTCCGAACAGATCACCAATTACCAGTCTACAGATGAAATTTCCCCAAGAAGCTTGGAGTGGGACAAAGCTCAATGTAGCTCATCTAAGGACATTTGGATTCATAGCATATGCACACATCCCTTCCGAATTAAGGAAGAATCTTGATGACAGAAGTGAAAAATGCATTTTCATTGGCTACAGTGAAACATCTAAAGCTTACAGGCTTTACAATCCCATCACCAAGAAATTAATTCTCAGCAGAGATGTACAATTTTTGGAAAACCAATTATGGTATGATTCAGACAACCAACAAGTGGACAGTCAAAATCCTTTGCTGCCAAGTTCTGAAAACACAGAAAATTCAGAACAGCTAGTACCTCAGCCCATTCCTCCAAGAATGCAAGTCCAAGGACAACCAGATAATTCACAGGATAGCTCAACTTCTAGGAGAGAATCATTCTCTGAACCACAGAATCAGAGAACTTGAAGTTTGAGAGAAATTCATCAATAGTTGGATGACTTTGAGCAACATAACTTGTTTGCTTTAATGTCATGTCAACCTACATCCTTTAAGGAAGCAGCTAAGGAGCCACATTGAGTTCAAGCCATGAACCAAGAAATTGACTCCATTGAGAATAACAAGACATGGGATCTTGTTGATTTGCCAAGACACAAAAAGAGTATTGGTGTCAAGTGGGTTTACAAAACCAAACTCAATGAAAAAGGACAGATTGAAAAGCACAAGGCACGACTTGTTGCCCAAGGATTCTCACAACAACCAGGTATTGGTTATGGTGAAACTTTTGCTCCAGTAGCAAGATTAGACACTGTAAGGACTTTATTGGCCATAGCAGCACAACACAAATGGCAAGTTTACCGAATGGATGTCAAGTCAGCATTTCTAAATGGTTTTTTAGAAGAAGAAGTCTATGTCAATCAACCACCTGGATTTGAAGACCAAGAGAACCCAGCCAAAGTGTATCGATTGAAGAAAGCCTTGTATGGCTTAAAGCAAGCTCCAAGAGCTTGGTACAACAGAATTGACACCTACCTGATCAAAAGTGGCTTCAACAGAAGTCAAAATGAACCAACACTTTATACCAAAATAGATCAACATGGTAAAATACT
>ML777126.1:458926-483423 GCA_009831015.1 Picea engelmannii
CAAAAGTATGCAGCAGACATACTCAAAAGGTTTCGCATGGAAGGATGCAATCCAGCGGAAACCCCCATCCCTTTAGGCACAAAATTAAGCAAGGATGATGAAGGTCCCACAGTGGATTCTACTTTATACAAAAGTTTAGTCGGTAGTTTGTTGTATCTTACAGCAACTAGGCCAGACATCATGTATGCATCTAATCTTGTTTCCAGATTCATGGAATCACCCAAGGATTCACACTGGAAAATGGGAAAACGAATTTTGAGATATGTAGCAGGAACACTACATTTCGGCTTATGGTACACTACATCTGATTGTAATCAACTTTCTGGTTGCACAGATAGTGACTTTGCAGGCAGCCTGGATGATAGGAAAAGCACATCAGGATATGTTTTTCAACTGGGAACGAACCTAATTTCATGGGCATCGAAGAAGCAACCAATAGTTTCAATATCTTCTGCAGAGGCAGAGTATGTTGCAGCTACCTCAGCTTCTTGTCAAGCTGTATGGCTCAGAAGATTATTGAAAGACATGTCACAAACAGAGAAGGATCCAACTCCTATCTTCTGTGACAACACATCAGCAATTGCATTATCCAAGAACCATGTGTTCCACAAGAAAAGTAAACACATTGACACTCGGTTTCATTTTATACGCGAGATAGTCAATAATGGTGACATTGCACTACAATTTTGTGGTTCTCGAGATCAGCTTGTTGACATCTTCACCAAGCCACTAGGAAAGTCAGTTTTTGACTTCCAGCGACAACACTTAGGCATAGTCAGTGCTGTTGATTGTAACTGTTGAGTCTAAGAGGGAGTGATAAATATATTGTATCCTCAAAAGACTAACCGTACACTGCCAGCTGTACTGGACAGTTGTACTTTCTATTTTTGTCTTGCTTGAGCATATATAAGCTCAACTATTTCCTATTGTTAGAGTGCTCTTCAGAACTCTTCTGTACTTCTTTATACATTTGAATATACTAGTCTTTTCTCTCTGCATTTCTCTTTGCTTCACAATTTATCAAGATTGACTCTCAAGTGTTTAACAAAGGGCGTAGGATATTTGTTCTAAGAGATTTCTGATCATCGCACCTGTCGCATCTCCGACGAACCTTTGAAGCCTACAGTCACTGTCCTCATGAATCTGGTCAGTCTATGTGTCCATGCATCTATGCATGACATACATCAAGCCACGATACGAGCATGAGTCATTGCATGGTAATCCAATCGTTGAATTGTGGGTATTAGACATGATGTCCACAAAAATATAGTTCGACTGTTCTTTTATTGCAATAGCCCTGGAATGGTTTCAGTGATTATGGAGATGATGTTGAATGGAACCTTGGCGAGGCTAGGCAATTACATGAGAAAACAATCTACTGGGAAGTTGTCGTGAGTATCATAGGAGTGCAGAATGGATTGATTTATCTTCACAACGAGAGTCTAGAACCTAAGCCCCCCAACATTTTTCTTGATTTCAACCTCAAACATGCAATTGTTGATTTTGGATTCTCTCAAATTTTGAAATATGGAAAAATGAGTGACAAATTCAGTAGCTCCAACATTAGGGTCTCCATCCATTGGTTACATGGCACCAGGTACACAAAATATGATTACCCTATTACTTGTGTTTGTATAACCTATTAATTTTTATTATGGAAGTTCTATCTCGCGTGTGAGTTTCTTGTGTTTTATAAAGTATGCAACTTATTAGAAAATCACCTCGAAGGTTGATGTATACAACTATTGAAATATCGTTCTTGAAATGGTGAACGGTTGAAGCCCAACATGTGAGATGTTTTTGGATGGAACAACCAGACCTCGACATTGGGTGGTGGATGACATTGCAGATGGAAATCACTTGAGAGTTTTTGCTCCTAAATTATTCCAAGAAGGTGCGTCCAACGACTACTCGATTAAAGATGAGATGATTAAAGTCCTGTATTTTGGATTGGCTTGCAACTCATGCACACCTAAAAATATAGACCAACCATGATAGAAGTCGTTCAAAATAGACCAGCCATGAGTGAAGTCGTTCACATTTTAAGTACATTGTACTCAATTGCAGCGATGAAAAGAGAAACTCTCCATCGTGTTTCCTCGTCTCATTGATGGACTTCACATATCATACATGGGTTAGTCGTGACCTAAGAATCACTCTAAGGGGTTGCAATAATGTTTTAGTTGAAGAAGGTTGATTATAGTGCATTCAATTAAGATGTTTTTGAGGTTGTTTAGATGTTAGGAGTCATAATCTGGATTGATAATCTTGTGAATGTTTATATTTTTATTGGGAAAAGGCTTAGTGAGAAGTTGTTTACATTATGTTTTATGTTTTTATCTTAAAAAGAGAAGTGAAAAATCTCGTGCATCTCAATTGTGTAAGGATATTTTATTTATTTATATAAATATTTAGTAAAATGTATAAAAGTATGTTTTAGCTGTGCATGTGTATATTATAATTTTTGTGTAAGGATATTTTATTTGTTTATATAAATATTTAGTAAAATGTATAAAAGTATGTTTTAGGTGTACATGTGTATATTATAATTTTTTCCAAGGTTGAGTTTGTTTATGTATAATAATATATATCTTTACATATTGATGTTAGTTTTGAGATTATATTAATAAAAAAAGGGTTAATAATTTCAAATATTATGAACATTTTTCTACTCTAACAAAATATATAATTACAAATACCAACTATATTTGATATCTGGTAGAACTCTTATTAACCATTTTAAGAAGTGTAGGGTCAGTGCAAGTAGTTCGTGGCCAAAAACTTATAGGGTCACGAGCGTGATTTGTGCTCATTGTGCACAATTTTTTTTTAAAGGGTTGCGAGCGTGATTTGTGTTCATTGTGCACAAATCACGCTCGCATTTTGAATTTCATTGAGAAAAGAGAGAGGAGATATAGAAGATAAATGAAGGGATGATGTTGCCACCATGTCCAGGTATGTTTGATTTATCTTATTTTTAACTCAATTTAGTCATTTCCAATTTAGTATTTTGCTCCCAAGAATCTAAATTTAAAACAATTGTAATTTTGTATTTTAATTAAAAACCAACCTATTTTACATGCCATGGATTTTAAATTGTAGCATATATAATATAATATAACCCCAAGACAATGTAACCACTCAGAATAAAACCAAGAAGATCAAAACCCCAACCCACCACAACCACCCAATGTAAACACTCAAATTGATGAGGGGTTAGTTATATTAAGAACCCTTGAGTAACAATTAAGAGACACTAGAGGTCCTAGAAGAGTGTCCATGGCCACTTATTTGTACATCATTGTGAATTCCATTACAAGTGTCGAAGGGAAATTCACGTCTATTTATGATTATAAGGAAAGAATGTATGAGTACTGTAGGATTGATTTGGACAAAAATCAAGTCAAAAAACTGGGCATTTCAAAAAAACAAATATTGTTTATTTTTAGGGATCTTATAAATGGACAAGAAATATCATTGACCAAGAAATGCATCTCCATTGAATGGTGCATTCATCCCCAGATTATCCAAAATTTGATGGATATGTGGTATATGTTTTTTGATAAACCTCCTTGTAATAACAAGGAGATGCCCTTATATTTTATGAGAAAATTATGGGTTGTGTTTATTTTGGGTAAGAATGTTAACTACTTTAACATTGGTTAGTTTCAGGGGGTGGCTCGAGGGTTCACACAGGACTGAGAGAATTTTAGGTGCAACCTCGTGTTAGTTCCTCATCACCCCAAGTGAAGGCCCGACCCCTCTACCTAACATCCTCCTGTTGCAGAGAGGTTGCAACAGGTACAACTAGAAATTTCAAGATTGACTCATAGCCTAGTGCAACACAATAGCTTTATTGCACTATCTTGGTAGGAGGTTCCTGTCAGTGACATTAATAGACGGGTTGGAGCTTCAACATGCACATGAGAGTACAATGAGGATAAGGCACATGGACATAACAATCGTCCATGTGAACCTCACAGATGTTCGAGTTGCAGGAAGAGATGTTATGGGCCTATAGAGCCCAATGGACAGCATAGCTTCATGGAGGAGGTTAGTATATTAACCCTCTCTATGTTCTTCATCGTTATATATTTATTTTGTATTTTTTGTATTTTTATTGATATTTTAATTTATGTTGTTTTACAGTTGTTATGTCTAAGTAGTAGACCCTCTATGCTGATGGATGCATCAATGCCTAGCCCCAACATTCATGGAGCAGTAGATGCATATTTTTCATTGGGTGCACCCTACACACAGGTATGTATCACATTTGATAAATTCAACATAATCATTTCTTTATTTTATGGAATCGTCAAATTTTTAATTTTCTCGTGTTTCTATAGGATTTGGGACTAGGTGATGCGGGGGAATGTCCATCTAGGATGGACAAGTCACTTGTGTTATAGGTATAATTGTAGAGTTAAATATCATATAATTCTCAAATTATTTTTGTTTATGTCTTTGAATTTTAATATTTGGTACTAATAGTTCAATTTTATTAATATGTATGCAGCCTGTGGATATGTTGGCTAGCTATAGCACTATTACTCTCCATGGGCACCTCAACGTTTCTTATGGGTTACCTTTCTCTAGGCGTATGGATTTTCAATCACTTGTACAACATGTGAGGGTCTATCGCATCCCACCCTCAACATTAGTATTATTTCACACATCCTCAGTGGATTCACATGCAAGGCACCCATCTACACCACCTGTATACTAACCACCCCCACCACCATTTCCATCGGCACCATTGTTCGATACTTCCACAATAGAGGTTGTCTTGAAGCAATTTTTACAACCTAGTGCTCCTTTTTCCAGTGAATCTTCATCGAGGCCTGAGATATTGACAATGAGATAATGCATTGGTGATAATTTTTTTATGTTTCATGAATTTGATTTTACGCATGTTTGTTTAATTTTCTTGACTTGATCCTTGTAACTGATGGAGGGTAGCAACACAGAGAGATTGAGTTCACGGAGGAAGGTAACACATCATGAATGACAACAACTTATGTGATGAGTTGTCTTAGGTTAAATTACAAAGTATCATTTTGTATGTCCATTAATTCATTGAGGAAAAAAACTTGAAAGAAAGAAGAAGGATAGATTTGCAGGATTCTCCTGAGAGTGGCGAGGTTGGAAGTGCTCAATGATTGACCAACTACTGTCATTTTGTATATAGCTCACCATATGGATGTTTTATATGTTAGGGTACTTGTTGTTGCTTTGTATATTGGGAACGAGTTGTCATTTTGTAAAAAAATGTTCAATTTAGACGATGTTGAATATACACAGACACACACACACAGACACACACACACACACACACACACACATTTCATGGCACATTTTTTATGAATCTCATTGTTTCTGCATTTTGTTGATGAATATATGAATTTCAAAGTGTTTGAATTCCAAAATTTATTAATGTTACATGTATTAATCCCTAGGATTTTTTTTAAAGTGATTATAAATACTTGCATTACGCATTAAGGAATATCCTATGGTGGAAAAGATTGCTAAGTGCTAAATCCATAAGAAATTAATGGTTCTTAAGTAGCATTGCTTGCTAATCAACCATGTGTCTCTACATCATCGATAGATTATTCCTTCTGAATTATTTGCATGAATTTTGTGGATATCCATATTCTAAATCACAACCAACAATATGGACTTCCTCTTAAATTATCTCCATCTAAATCCAATGACAATCCACACTCAAATAATGGTCACTTGAAAATATTGTGACCTAAAAACTGACATATTACAATAATTTATTATAGAAATAAATTTTCTCATTTATATTTTACATAATTGTAAATCACTTAACAATCTCAACTCAATGTTATGTCAAATTAAGCTCCATAAATAGTAATAGAATTACTCAATTACGAATATGACATAAGCTAAAATTCAATTATGTAAGTACACAACATTTGGACAACCCAAACACTTCGTATATATTTATAATATGAAGTGCATTCACCTACTAATATCTTATTAGGGGTTGTTAGAATTCAAGCTCTTCAAACCCTAGCGATGGAAACCACAAGATAACATTAACCAATATCTTACTCCATTAGAGATCATCAATAAGGTAGCATACACAATGGTAAGTCCTTTTTGGAACATACATTTGTATCCATGTTATAGCAAGTTTTGTCTCACACCATGCAACTTGCTAAGAAGACCTTTCCATTTCCCTATGCAGACTTGAAGTCCCTTGTTGTGCATTCTAGAGCCAAAAGATCATAGTTTTCCACATATACACACCCTAATAGTTAGACATCATGCGTATACGCAGGTTGCACCACTACAGCTCGCGTACATCGAGTTTGGTGCTCAAAATTAAAAATTGTGTCAGGTTTCCATGTCACATCACGAGATCCATGATCCTTGACCTTCCATATACTGGAAACATTCCAACTCGGCCCTTCAATACCATTTGAAGGCTATAAATTGAGCCATATCCAAACCATGGAGGAGGAGAGAATTCAACTTTTGAGATCAAAGATACTCTGGAGAAATTTCACTTCAGATTGAGTTTGCACCCCTTTATCCTTGAAAGTCTGAACACATTGTTCAACCCCCAAGTTCTTCCCTTTTTGATGGAGAACCTCATTGTATCATTTATATGAGCTTTCCTTTGGTGGAGGATTGAAGTGGTGGAGGCCCAACTGGAAGGGAAATAGTTTCTGAGTTCCGATGTGTGTCAACACAAACAATTGTCACTTATATACTTATGTTGATCATTTTTAATAGCAATATTATTTTCTCGTCCAATTGATATCTTGAAAATATTTGAATTGTTATTCCATGGACGTATTTTTCATGTATGTTAATGGATTATACTATTTTGCGTGCTAACATTATACACTATCACCATATGCATGTGTATCTTGGTTGTTGAGGACAAGTTGCAGGTATAAAGCTTTGAGTTTCATTCTCAACGTTGGTCTTCATCGAATGCCCAAATGAGGTAGGTTTTTTATATTGTCTTGTTAGCATTTTCATTTATATAGAATACTTGTGATTAGAGTTTATTTCTACAATGATTCCATCTGTTGTGGTTTACCCCATACCATAGAGTGATTTTCCTTGTAACACTAATCCCCAAATAAATTTTACTAAGGAATGATATTTTTTCTCCGTGAGATTCAACATGTTCATGATTTCCTTCTACTGCTATCCTTTCTTTTCTACCACCCATGCAATGAAGCTTTTATTTATGAAAATATATATATGAAACCTATAAGATGTAAACAACTTCAATCACAATAATCAAATTTTATTTTTGGAAAATTTCACAAATAAAATAAACTATATTAAATATTACGCAATATATCAACATACACTCCTTAATATACTTTCCTTAATATACTTAATATACTTAATATATATATATATATATATATATAAACATTGATTACTATTATACTAACTCTACTAATTTCTCAATTGTAAATCTTATCTAACATTATTAATCCACAATTTTAATGAACTATCAACAATCGATTATGTACAAGTCATAGAGATTGTTTTATTCAAATTTTACTCTAAATATACTCATAAAGTTTTACCCCTTACAAATATTTATCCACTTACTAAAATTTATACCCAAAATTCATACTTGGAAACAATTCCAAGTTGATTATACTACTAAGTATATAAAGAATATGTACGTCCTGCTCCTAGGGACAATTCCTGTATCATTCTATGCATGAGAATCATCGATTGAAGTAATGGATACGCCTGGTTAACACACCTCTCGTGTTCAGCTTCGTCCTCGCACTTTTTCTTTTTCGTTTCTTCCTGCCCTTGGCCCATAAGAAAAGCGGGCATAAGAAGTGGGGTGGCAAGGAGGGACCCTCTGACAATGTGACTGGGTGGTGGGTCGGGGACTGAGACTTCTGGCAATCACAAGTTCGGTAAGGAAGAAAAGCACTATAATAAAGGCAATAAAACAGCCTTTCCATTCAAACTTTTTATTGTAATATAATATATAACATGATAAGGATGATTACTTCCCCACATCTATATATATATATATATATATATAATTAGTACTATTTTCTATATTCTACACTTAACTTAGAATTTAAGTGTATAAATCAAAGAATTCAAGTTGCAATTAGTAATTCAATAATTTGATTTTTACAAGTATTAAATATCTTACAAACTATTTGCTTATAATTACGTTAATAGGAATATATCTATTGAAAAGTGTTAGAATTAATGAAATTTTAATCACATATATGTTTTTTGTGAACATGATTTGATATGTATTGAATATTCTTTGTTGTCATAATAAATCAAAATACACAATTTAACCATTAACTTCTTTTCATATCAAAACATCGATGTTCATCATTAATGAGAGTGATTAACATGATTATCATAATAATAGTCGATCTGATTATTAATTCCCATCTTATTGGTCTTATACTATGTGGCACAAATATAGCTTTTATGTGTCATCTTTTGCTATTGTTGGTCCATGGGGTGTCGTCTACTTCTACTTATTTACCACCACTACGCATATCTCCAATCTGAATTATTAATTCCCACATTATTTACTATTGAGGTTTTTTTAAGTGTGCATGGGGCATGTTTCATTTTTCCCTATGTATTTTTTTACTATGTTCGTCACTCTCCTATACCATTTCCATGAGACCACTCCCAAGCCATGAGAATGCGTCGTGGGAGTTATTTCCATGTCTCGGGTCGTAGGTTTAAGTGAAAAAAGCAATCGCCATTTATTTTCTTTGTTGTGTTGTTGCAGACATAGATAAGAGTTGGAAAAAGGAAACATAGAGGAGTACATTGAAGCAAGATAAGTATTGCAGAGAGGAACAAAGGGAACAATCTTAAAGGCACGACATTTACCGAGTACGACATTAGATAAAAAGGTTAGCAAAATTTTGCTGAGCTTCCTTTTTCTCTATTAAAATTCTTAATATATGCTTTGGTATTTTCTTCGATATATTCCCTTGCTTTATTATTCCTTTCTCACTTTTCTCTTTCATAACATCAACCGAGCAGGATATTCGACAAATAGGTTAGCAAATGTTTTTGAGCTTCCTTTTCCTATGTTAAAGTTATTGATATATGCTTTGGTTTTTTCCTTCTATATATTCCATTTCTTTTATATTCCTTTCTCACTTTTCTTTTATATTCCTTTCTCACTTTTCTCATGAGTTTAATGTCTTAAATACAAGAGTAAAGTATTTGTTATTTTTAATATCTTCAATCTAGTAAAGTATTTTATATTTTTAATACTTTCAATCAAGGGTTTTGTTGAGAAGTAGTCTTTCTCCTTCTATTAAGAAAATACACAGATAATTGGGGAAGTATTTCGGTTAGGAATTCAAATATTTTTGTAGAGAAGATGGAATTCAACATCAATATTGTGTTCCTTACACCCCTCAACAAAATGACATTTCTAAATTAATGTATGTCAATTAGGCATTCAAATACTTTTTTATAGAATGTGGAATTCGAGATTTATACTTTGTTTCCTATACCCCTCAATAAAATGGAATTCTTGAAAGAAATAACCAGACACTGAAAGAGATGGATTTGCATGATTTAGTCCAAGAACATAACACCTTATTCCTAGGATAAACCGTGCATTGTAGAAATTACATTCAAAATCACATGTCTCATAGGGAAATGATAGATATGACTCCAAAGAAATTTTAGATACATCTTAAGATGAATGCTTCTTCTTTCAATGTAGTTTTCAATGAAGCATGGACATTAGTTCTAGATGAAAATAATAAAACTATGGAGAAGATCAAACCATTGACTTTTGTTGGTTATTGTAAGGATATGAAGGAATATATCTTATTTTATCTCAATTATAAATATGTATCGATTCAAAGGCTTGTCCACTTCAATGAGTGCTTCGGTGCTTTGGCGCTTGAGTAGAATAATTTATCCTACTTCCATAGATTATCTTGTAGAAGATCGTGTCAATTGTGCTAAAATTATTTTTTTCCATACTAAAGAAGGTGTTTAAATTTTTTTTACAATGGATTTTATTGTAGATCACACCATTGTCATTGAAAATCAACAAGTAAAAATATTCATGAAGTTGAAAATCATCAATAATTAAATATACCATCAGTGCCAATGAAGACGTGTAACTTGAACCAAAACAACTTGATCAAGGAAATAATTTGAGAAGAACCCTTTGTTAGAGAAAGAGGCTTGAAAAGTATGGTTGTGAGTCAACTGATTTTATCTATTTTCCCACTAAACCATGTACTCATTTACATATATATTGTGTCTCTCTTTTTATTCACACCATTTCAATTGATCCACAACAATTTTCGGACGTTGTTGCTATACTATAATTGGACACTACCATGACATAGGAGTATCATTCCTTTTTTAAAAATCACATGGGATCTTGTTCCCCTTCCTAAAGGATGAAATATGGTTCACTATGAATGGTCTTGTATAATCAAATATGAAACATATGGCTCTGTTGACAAGAAAAAGGCATATATTGTCGCCAAATTATTTTTATAAGTCGAAAGTATTATTTATTATAAGATCTTTTCCCATTTTGCCAAGATGTATTCCAAATGCTTAGTCCTTTCTCTTATTTCCTCCCGAGGCTAGTGAGTGTAACAGATGGATGTGAAGAGTGATTTTCTGCATTGTGGTTTTCATGATGGAATCTGGATGGATATCCTCTTGGTTTTGTGCATGATCCTTCAATTGGTTACAGGGTCCAATGTTCTCATTATGGTCTGAAACATGTTGCCTAATAATGGTACCTAATATTGGTATGAAAACATGTATGGTTTTTTTAATGCTTCAGGTTTCCATTGTTGTAATTTTGATCCTACAATATACACTAAGAAGCAACACAAGATTTCCTCCTTTATGATTCAAAGTGTTTAAAAGAACTTATGAAATAGTTTGATATGAAAAATGTTGTTCCTCTACATTTTTTTGTTGGTCTACATGTCCATCAATTTTCAAAAAGGATGTCCATTTTTAGCAAAAGTATGAACATGACTTACTTCAATTTTTTGGCATGCCTAATTCCAAACTTGTTCCCAAAACATTTTAGTAAGACAATACACTTTCTATGAGTTGTTCTACAATGCACGTTAATCCTTCACTATATAGGAAATTGGTTGGGAGTTTTCTTTATTAGACTCATACTTTCCTTGACATTTATTTTACAATTGAGCTTGTCTCTCAGTTGTTTCCATATCCTCAAGAGATTCACTAGAAGACAATGAAGTATATTCTAAGGTACATTAAGGGTACTAAATATTTTGGCATTTAGTAAACTTTGGACACTTCTCAACTCGTTGAATTTTGAGATTTTGCTACTTTAGTTGATGATTGAAAGTCCACATGTGATTTTTTCTATCTCCTTGGTTTTGGTCTTATTTCCTGGTCTTGCAAGAAGAAAGAAATGATTGCATTATCCTCTGCAAAATTTTAGTATCGTGTTGTAGTTCTTCCAAGTCAACAATTTATTTGCAAGAAATTATCGTTGAGTAGGGTCATCCCAATACTCTTTGGTGTAGTAATTAGAGTGTCATACATATTTCTCACAACCTAGTGGAGCATCAATGGACACAATATATTGAAATTCACATGCACTTCATTTGTTAGATCATTAAGGACGGTGTTTTTAACTTGGAGTGTTTTCCAATTGAAGGGTACATGGTAGAAATATTCACTAATGCATTGGGATCACCTCATGTTTTTGGTTGTGATTGATGATTGGGGGCAATAAAGTTGTCCTTAGGGTATCATCTTAAGTCCTACCTTTAAATGGTTCTATGTTGGTTTTCTCTCTTTTGGAAGAATTTTCTTTCTTGTGGAATTTCTCATTTTCTTTGCTTATGAGAACCTATTTTGTACCTAAGTACCTTATTAGGGTTAGCTGTCGGGATCTATTTTTGTCTTTTTTTTTTCTCTCTAAGTTTCACTTAAAAAGGTGTCTGAGTGTGAGCATATTACACCTATTTAGTGATTATTTTATTTCTCATATTAATTCAACCTTGTTTATTTATGCAAACAGTGTCTATTTGTACATTGTAAGTTTTAAAACAGTTTGTTAGTTGTTCATGTGGTTTTATTCATATTGTAGTTATTTCTTTCTACTTTGTAGTTGTTTAAAAAAATAAAAAAATTCATGCCTCTAAATCATGGGGAAAAACATCATATGTTGTGGCTGGATGTAGACATTGGTAAGTTAAATATGACCTTGCATGTTTATATTGTGTTCCTTTTATCAATTGCTTCAATGGTTCCAATTTAAAATATATTCTTTGTTTAGACTTGTGATTATTGTTATTAGCTGGCAAAAAAGGGATGGTTCTCTGGGATTCAGTGAAAACGTGCACACCATAAATCTATGTGATGATTTAATGATGATGCCTTTATTGATTACTTGGAAAATTGGAAGCTTGCAAATTCTATTCCTCTTTATTCTTGGACTTACATGTTTGCTTTCCATCCATGGATGTTGCTAATGGAATTGCAAAAAATGTTATAATAAAACTGGGTCTTGAAACACATTTTATTTATATATTGCTGGAATTTTATATAAATAATTGCTAGATATTGCTTGCATGGGAAGATGAATTTGAGGTTCTGCAATTAAAATGTGAATTTTTAAATGGTTATTTCAAAGTTTTGTGAAATTTTCAGAAGATATCTTTATGTTCCTACAAAGCATTCATTTTAACTTTTCTTGAAAATCTAAATACAAGTTCATTAAACTCGAAATCCTTTTACAAAATAGTTGAATAAATTAAATGTCTTTGCATTGTCACTCTGAACATGTTTGGACATGTTTCAAACAAAATTCTCTAGAGACCTTAACCTTACTTATTCTGTGCTATATCCAAACGCACCACTTAGTTTTGCACCATTATATAAAAGATCATTTAAGATGCCATATTTATAGCAATGGGGGCAAATTCCATAAAAATATTTTTCAACTTTTAACTGTTTTAAAATTTAATAATTTTTTACTTTATAACCACTTATGTCACCATAAATTCATTTGTGGTGTGCATCGAAATTCAATAACAATATCAAAACCAACTTAAACAAGTCATGTTTCATGGTAAAAAATGTTATATTTCTTGCACAACGTGTTATTTTTTGTAATTGTATTTGTGCATTGCTATTCCTTTGCATGACGAAGACTAAGTTGCAATAATCAAATTTAATAAAAAATAGCAATTTTAAACCAAATAAATAAATTGAACATTATACAACAACTGTGTACATTTTGGGAATACTGTGTCACATAAGAGTTGGTTGTTTGCTTAGGCTAGATAGAAATTCCATTAAAACAATTATGTCCATTACTAAAATTTGGGGCTCATTGATCTGTTGCGACTTCTCTCATGGTATATGTTCAATTCCTAGCATATCCCATGTTTCAACTATCTAAGGTAACATCATCAACAAATTTCTAAACCTGCAGTAATAGGCCATTGAAGCACAATAACTCAAACATGGCTTCAAGAGAAAATTTACTTAGAATATTTTGCATATCAAAAAATATAGAGTACACAGTTGACACAAAAACTAATACGCTTATTTCCCCAATTTTTTCAAGGGAAAATTGATTATTGCTTTCCTGTGGAAGATGCGGAAAAAGTTGAGTTCTTGAACAATTTTTTAATCCATACATAAGAGGAGGTGGACGAGGAAACTGATGGAAAAACTTTGGCATTGTCATGTGTATCATTTGAAGTTGCAACACAAGAAGCAGATCATGATCCGTCTTATTTATCTTCTTCATTCGTAGCTGTTAACCAATATTTGGCAGAAGAGATGCCACATTTATCCTAAGGATATGGCCCATCTTCATATTCACTTTCACTTTCACAAATGTCCAATACTCACTAGGAATATTTGGAGGGATTAGTTTGACAGCCTTCAATGAATTGGTAAATTGAAGGCGTTTTTCGGTATTAACCATGGGCTTTGTGTGCATTTAAATATGACAATAGCCCCATACTAGATACATAACAAGGTAAATAATATTAATCACAAAACACTGAGTACTTATCATTTCAAAGGGGAAGAGCCAATATAATCACTGAGTACCCTCAATGTTGTTGCATGTTGAAGGTGCCATCACATGTTGTACTAATATTGACTCTTCCCATTTTAAAAGATAAGTACTCAGTGTTTCGTGATTAATATTATTTACCATGCTATGTATCTAGTATGGGGATATTGTCATATTTAAATGCACATAAATCCCATGGTTAATATCGAAAGATACAAAATAAGTATTTTTCATGGAATTTCAATGTTTGATTGCAGCGTCTTTTTAGTGTAAAGAAACAAAAATATCTAAGTGTAAAGAAACAAAAAGGATTTAAGTCATATTAAAGAGAAGTTTAATGTCATGCACATCAAAATTAATGCCGGAATCAATTTTCACGATGTAAGAAAAACAAAGAGGATCTAAGTGAAGTTAGAGAGAAGTTAAATGTCATGCACATCCAAATTAATATCAAAATCGATTTTCATGTTTTAATTGTCATAAAGTGTAAAGGGAAGTCTTGTTTGTTGAACGGATATCCCAAAGATGAATGTAAATATATTTTCAAGTTAATTTATTTAATTTTAAAGTTATTCTTTTTTTTTCTCTGATGGAATACCTCGCGGGAAATCCATGAGTACTTCCCCATTTCATGGAAGGTAAACGAGGTAAACCATCGGCCTTGATTACAGTTCTTAACCCCAAGGGGGAACAAGAGATTCGAACTCGTGACCTCCTCCAATAGAGATAGCTTCACGTCTGGCTCAAGATCACTTAAGCTAACCCTTGCGGCTAATTTTAAAATTATTATTATAATTAATAAATTTAAAGATGGATCTGATGTTGAATATTGTTGCAACAATTGGAATTAATAAATCAATTACATAGGATCTTGATGTCTTGGAATGTGAAAGTGAATAAAATTTGTCCTCTATGGTTGTGGAGGAATGAGTAAGCCCAATGAAACTACCCTCATAGATGTGCCCTTTGCACAAGTTAGAGGATGTAGATATTTTGAGTTTCGATTGTTTAAAGATATAGATTCATTCTAAACCTGATACAATAAATTTGAAAAAAGATATATGAAAACATTTGATGAGACTTGAAGAGCTTATTTCAAATATTACAAGGCATGAGGATGGATAGCTAGACATGGAAGGTGTGTTAGGGAATGTCCAGCCCTCATTTACATTGATAATGTTTTGGACAAAAATGCACTTAAATATTTTCCACAAAATATGAATAGAAAATACAACAAAGAAAGATAATACAACAAAGAAGTTGAAGTTTCTTCTTACTGCAATTCTTACTGCAATTGACTAAAATGTGAAGAAAGCATGTCCAATGTCACGTACAAAACCAAAAATATATAGTATGAAGGGCATTTAACATGGAAAATAAATTTTCATATTAAAGAAGAAAATAGAGGAAGGAATAAATGATACTCAATTCAATGACATCATCCAAATTCCACTCATGTTAACATTAGTAACACCATTCATAGGTTGAATCGATAATAAATAGGAATATTATACTACAATTATATGATGTAAAGATAAATGGTCGATTGAAGAATTTAAGGAAATGCATTATGCCTTTGCCTACAATGATATTCCTCGCCATGGTAAAAGATTCAGTTTTAGACATCTACTCATCTTTCAAATGATAATATTGGGAGAAAGTTGAAAATACTGTGGGAAACGATGAAATGAAAATATGCACTTGTTATTAAAACAACAAATGGTTTTGAAAGTGTAAATGATGTCATCTTAACACTTGTTTGGTAAAATTCAAAGGAAGCAAAGTCAAAGGAAGAAAGGAAGGAATGTTGTATTGGCATTCACCATTGCAGACAAACTCAAGGAGTGTAAACGATGTCAGCTTAACACTTGCTTGCCAAAAGTCAAAGGAGGCAAAGTTAGAGGAAGATTCAAAAGGAAAGGAAGGGAAGTGATATTGATATTCACCACTGCAAATAAACTCAAGGAGTTCCTAGAATAGGATGTAACAAAGCTATGAACTCAAAACAAAAGTCATATGGCATGTAATACATTGTGTCAGTGTTTGTTTATACAATGTATGTTGTTATTTGATTTAATTATACTTAATAATGGAATGAAGTACATTAATGGGATTATGAAGAGATTAAAGGCATCTAATTGAGTGACAACAAGGATGCATTGTATATATCTGCATCAACACTAAGCTTAATGTATAATTCATTGAAAGTTCTTCAACTAAGAAATTTGAAGAAAGTGGAGAGCAAGTGCCTTAACCTATTTAAGGAGTTGGTTTTTGCAAAGGAAAAATCACTTTTCTATGTCAAAGTTAAATCACATAAGATACTCGAGTAACCAAAAAATTGGAATATATGTAAGAATATGCTTACTAGTTATAATGATTTCATACGATTTCATACGATGGTAGGTCACATTCCCGTGCCTTTCAAATCTCTTCTACGGTTCTTCAACAACTTCAAGATTTGCAAATACTAAGATTTCACAAGGCTTGTCGACTTAGGCTATGGCATTCACCATGTGTTTCTGAAGGAAATTTATGACATTGTTGAGAAACACAAACTTGATCTTGAAATTATATCGAATCCCATTGTGGAGCCAAACAGGATATTTGATATTTGATGTATATCAACAATTTTTAAGAGAAGTTCCTTGTTTCGAAATTCAAGGAAGAAAGTAATACAAACATTTTGTAATAATAAGAGAAGTTCTTTGTTTTGTCATCCAAAATTCGTGGAGGACAGTAATAACAAAAACAATAGTAGTTAAGTATTTTTACTAGTTAATTATGATTTGGTTAAGTAGTGTGGATGGGAAGGGGATGATGAATTTGAAAGATGGTATTTAAGTATTAATTGAATTATAAAATAAAATGGAAGAATTATTTTCATTAAACTTTATTTTTTAACTTTTCAAAAGTGTACCCTATTAAGTAAGGTAAGGTTAAAAGGTTGTTCTCTTATACATCATATAATTGAAGAATTAAGAAAAGAAAAATAAGAACAACTAATAAGTATATCTATTTTAGAGTTCATTTTCCACTACTTTTAACTCAATTGTAAATTTGGGTCATAGGAGATCCCAACCACATGATGTATATAATATGTGCACACATATATCAACAATCACCCTCCTTGGGTGTCGCAAAACTATACTAGATAGATGGGACACTACATATGAAAAAGGTATATTTATTGAGACATTTTTGCAAACATTTTGAAAGTAAGCAAGCTACAACCATCAATACATTTTTACAAACACTCTGTAAGCATGCAAGCTACAACTATTGAGGTAATTTAACAAGTATTTAGTTAGCATGAAAGCTACTACTAGAATGATTTTTAAACAATAATTTCTAAATCATCGTTATAGGCACCATTTTAACAAACAACTTGCAAGAAAAGATTCAATCAACTTCTTCTTACTACAAATGGCTAATTATTTATTTTCAATTTTATTTTTATTTTTTTATTAAGTGAAAAACATAATGTTTCAACTTCTTCTTACTACAAATGGCTAATCATTTATTTTCAATTTTATTTTTGTTTTTTATTAAGTGAAAAACCTAATGTTTCAAGAAAAATCGATATGATTGTATAGCTAATATGATGAGGTGGTTATATATCCTGGCCATCCTTAACCCAATTGTAAATTTGGGTCATCACAGGTACAACCACAAATTCAATAGTTATCTTTATGGATAAGCCTTTGGATGACTGAAATCTACAATCGTGATAAGATCAGGGATATATTCCACACAAAATGCAATGCAGCAGTGAGGGATGGCATTCACATTATTTTGATCAGGTTAAAAAATATAGGTTCTATGTCACTAAAATTATTTACAAAAAATATTATTCTCCCTCGCAAAATACAAGGAAAATGAAGGAGATGTCTTTGCTAAATTTACCAAGCAATTGTGAAAACTGAAAAGTCTTTTACATTCTTTTCCACACAAAGACTGCATATACGAGTGGTTTCATGGAATCTACGTTTACGGATCGATGATCTTCATGGACGAGGGTGGGAAATTGGTTGTAGCTTCAGGAGGAGAAATTACGCAGTCGATAATCTGACGTGATATGAATAATAGAGGACAGCCATTCATAAATTCAACGATAAAGGATTTCAAAGGAGAAAAATAAATACATAACAGGACCGCAGCATCTCCGACAGCCTTATTAAAAACATGCAAACAACATATGTATCCCTCAAGCTGTTTATTTCGGTAGGTTGAGGGAATTGAACAAATATGATGAGATGAGAGGGCATATCAATGAGCCCAAATTTTAGTAATGGACATAATTGTCTTAATGGAATTTCTTAGCAATGTAAAGAAGCAGCCAGTTTGTATGTGACACACTATTTCCAAAATGCACACAAATGTCATATAATATTCAATTTATTTATTTGGTTTGAAATTGTTAATTTTTTTTTTTTAATTTGATTAATGCAAATTAGCTTTTGCCCTCCCGATAATAGCAATGCACAAGTAGAATAATAGAAAAGCACACGCTTTGCAAGAAATATAACACTTTATATCATGGAACATTACTTATTTAGACTGGTTTTGATATTGTTATTGAATTTCTATGCACACTACAACTGAATTTATGGTGAAATAAGTGATTAGAAAGTCAAAATTTATTAAAATTTAAAATAGTTTTATGTAAGCTACTCCATTTTTCTAAATATGGCATCTTAAGCAGAGCTTTAAATCAACGAGAATGTTTGGATATAATGCAGAATACATAAGTCCATGGATGATGCAAACGCGTGACCTCCTGGTCTCTGGATCTTTCATGTGAGTTGAATTGGCTCTCGGATCGTTTTTCGATCCTTCTCTGATGCACACAGTCCCTTTTGTTCTACTTTGCAGGCCCAACAAAAAACCTGCTTGGTGCTTATGCTATGTTGAGCTCCCTTTCTCCTCTCGCAATTAAACCACAAGCGCTAGCCCCTTTACCCTGACATAATTGCATATGATCGAGGGATAGAACCACACGCTGACCAAAAGGCACTATTCGTAGCTCTGAGAATTCAACGCTCTAGAGGACTCACCAACTCCACAACACTCCCATTCACCCAGAATGTTTACCGACCGAACTTGGTCATAAATTTCTATTGACAAATGAGTTCATGTATTAACTTACCCTTCCTCTCTCCTTTGTCAATGTTAAGGCTTCATCAGAAGAATCTCAGGGATTCTCCTCCCTTATGGATCTATGGTTGACGTCCACTCTGGACTTTGGGACTCCGAGAGTTCCTCATCCTTTACAACAATGGCTCAATTCATTGGAGTGTCGAATCACCGAACCATCGAAGGACAAAGGCTCAGAGAACTAACGTTCCTCATTTGATCACTAGATCCACGACTTTCCTTTGCTCTGGGGCTTCAGAGCTTCAAGGTTCCTCAATTCTGTGCTCTCCTTTGCTTGGTTTAATCCAGCGAATTAGATCTAATCTCGCAGTGAGATCAATAACTGTTGTAGCTTCCTCCTTTCACTGGCTCTGCTATCCCTCCTAAGCTTGGAGCTTGTAATAAGTTCTCTGGCACACACTCGTGCTATCTCTCCTAAACTTCTAATTACTTTGAAATTCAAAGGGGTTCATCCCTTTGTTCCTTCAAGTGTCTCTATGTTCCCTTTTGGCACCTATTCTCTTCTTCCTCAGCTTATGACACTATTAAAGTGTTCCTTCAGTACCCTCCTGGCACTTTTTTCTCTTCCTCCTGAGCTTTATCGACACTTTGAAAAAGTGTTGGCTTCGTGCACTCCTTGTGCTCACTCTCCTGAGTCTTGGACTTCAAAGACTCATCTTCGCACTCCTTGTTCTTTCTCTGTGCAAACTTGCACTTTCCCTCCCGAGCTTTGTGCACTTAATGTGACCCTTGTCTGATTTTGACTTCAACACTCCTTGAGTGTTCTAGGTGGCCTCTTGAAACACCTTCTCTTCCCTCCTGATATTTTATGGACTTGTAACAGTCCTTAGCACACTCCTTGCGCTGGTTTCCTAACCCTCCTGAGCTTATGACTGGTTCTCATGTGCCCACCTGGAACGCTCCTCACATAACTCCTAATTGAGTTCTTGCATGCTCCTTGCACTAGATTTCCAGAGTTCTCAATAACTCTAGTGTGCACTCCTTTCATAGCCTTAGGAACCAAGAAAACCCAGAAATCCACATAGACAAGGAATTCTCTCTATTCCTACAAAGAGGAATGTTGAAGAATTCATGTATTCACAGACATTCAGTAAAAATTCAGAAAACAAATACTCAATCACAGAGATAAAATAGAGAGAGATACATATGCAGGAAAATATTCTTTTCTATAAAATCTGAATTCCTTTTACAATGTTTACAATATTTACAAGACTGGACTGCAACAGAGTCTTAGTTCTTGTGCTCTCCTCCTCTCCTGAACTATCCTAATCTACCTAGAGAATAATTATTATTATCCTCGATACATTGATCCTCATACAAAGGAGGGGCTTGTCGAGCCTTCCTCACCTAATACATTAAATTACATTTAATTTACAACTTATTTAAATCGGATCTGGATTCATCTACCTGCTAGCCATTAAAGGTGACTTACATTGTCCTTAGAAAAATTCAATGGCTCTTCCTTCCTCGAGCCTTACAATATTAATTACATTAAATTTGAGATTTTAAACGAAAATGAGAGGGTTGCGCCTCTCTCTCCTTGGGATCTTCTCCGTCCCTCATGTGCTATGCGTTGGATGCTAACATGATACTAAGTGGGAGCAATTCTCTTGCATCAATGGACTCTATATATTTTTGTTTGGAGCATGTATAAGCATTTTCAAAGCGACAATGCAAAGAAATTCAACTTATTCAAGAATTTTGTAAACATATGTCAAGTTTAATGAACTTGTATTTAGATTTCCAAGAAAGAGAAAATCAATCCTTTGCTAGAAAACATATATGTGTTTTGAAACTTTCACATAGCTTTGAAATAATCATTTAAAAGTATATTTGTATGCAAGAAATACCTAGCAATTCTTTATACAAAATTTTAGAGCGATATATATAGAATGTGTTTCCAGACCAATTTTTTTCAATAACAAGTTTGCAATGCCATTAGCAATGTACAAGCATGCATGTAAGTTCAATAATGAAGAGGAAAGGACTTCACTACCTTCCAATTTGTGAAATAATAAATAAAGGCATTATCATTAAATCATCTTAGAGATTTATGTTGTGCAC
Organism: Picea engelmannii; assembly: GCA_009831015.1. Lineage (NCBI taxonomy): Eukaryota > Viridiplantae > Streptophyta > Pinopsida > Pinales > Pinaceae > Picea > Picea engelmannii. The sequence continues at coordinate 480,222 of ML777126.1, forward strand.
GCTTTCATTGAAGAACACAATCTGTCCCTCTTTTTGGTCAACTAATAACAATAATCACAGGAGAAAACAAAGGAGTTCTTTGCAAATTTCAATCAGTAAAACAATTGGTAAAAGAAACACAAGCAAAACATGCAAGGCCTTATCTAACTAGCCACAATGTGTAATCTTTTCCCTGTGCTCTAGAGGCATACCTTTTTTAATTTTTTCAAACAACTCTACAATAGAAATAAATGGCTACAATATGAATACAACATTGCATGAGAGAAAAAACATGAACAACTAACAAACTAATTTAAAACTTACAATGTACAAAAGAGACTCTTTTTGTAAATAAGTGAGGGTAAATTAATATGAGCCATAAAACAACCACTAACTAGGTGTAATATGTTCACACTCACACACCCTCTTATGTGAAACTTAGAGAAAAAACAAAAGACAAAAATAGATCTCTACAACTAACCCTAATAAGGTACCCAAGTATAAAATAATCTCTCATAAGAAAAGAAATTCAGAAAACCCACAAGAAAAGAGATTACTCCCCAAAAGAGAAAAAATCAACATAAAACCCCCTAAGAAGAACTGCATTCACCCCAAGTGCACGTGAATCTCAATATATTTTTTCCATTGATGCTCCACTAGGTTTTTAGTATGTATGTCCCTCTGATTACCACACCAAATACTAGTGGGATGATCTTATTGAATGTCAATTTCTTTCATAAATTGTTGAAGCCAAAGAAATTGTTTACTTGAAATAACTACAACATGATACTCAAATTTCATAGACAATAATGCAATTGTTTATTTCTTCTTACAAGGCCAGACAATATGACCAAAACCAAGGTAATAGAAAAAATCATAGGTAGAATTCCAATCATCAACTAAACTAGCACAATCTCAAAATACAACAAGTTAGCACAATTTAAAAATCCAACAAGTTGAGAAGTGTCTAAAGTGTACAAAATGCCATAAAATTTAGTATCCTTAATGTACCCTAGAATAAGMTTCATTTCCTTATACTGACTCTCATGAGGATATTGAGACAAATGAGAGACAAGTTTAATTGTAAAATAAATTTCAAGGTGAGTATGAGTCTAATACAACAAACTCCTAGGTGAGTATGAGTCTAATAAAGAAAACTCCCAACTAATTGCCTATATAATGAAAGATTAACGCATAGTGTATAACTATTCATAGAAAGTGGAATCCCTCACTAAAATGTTGTGGAAACAAGTTTGGAATTGGATTATTATTTACATTGATGGCATCATGGTGTTCTAGAGAAATATCTAAGATCCTCTCAAACATCTCCAACATTGTTACGAATTAGTGTAGCAACATGGACTAGTTAATTCTGCATAAAAAAAAATGGAGATTGGGAAAACTAAGATAGAAAAGTGGTCATCCAAAATCATATTTTAAAGATATTTGACAAGTTTCCTAATATCATTTCTTATAAAACCCAATTTCAATTTTTTTTAGGAAGCTTGAATTATTTTCATCCCTTTTATAATGGTCAGGCAGATAACATCTTCATCCTACAACACAACCTAAAGAAGCCTCCTCCACCATGGAATACAACCATGACTAAACTAGTCAAGAGGATAAAAGAAAAAACCCTTCCCCCTCTCTCTTCCTACAGAAAAAGGTTCTTATATCATAGAAATCAATGCATCTAGCAAATATTGGGGTCGAATGTTTCTTGAAAATTAGATAGAAAATAAGAGGTTTGCGATTTTTTTTAGGTTATTTCATAGGAGTGGAGATGAACTACCCTTCAAGTCACAAATGGGTATTAGCTATCAAGAAGATAATCCAACACTTCAAACTTTATTTAAATCCTTCGAGATTATTTCTTAGAACAAACTTAAATATCCTACTAGTTATGCTCAAGTATGAAAAGTTGTTAACAGATAACCATATTAGAGTCCAAAAGTGGGATATTTGGCTCGAAATTTTTTATTTTGACATTGAGTATAAAATTTGTTATATTAATTGTTTGGCTGACATGCTGACAAGGGTGTCTCTTTCATAATTGTGTATGTTAACCAAAATCCTACCTAAGAAAATAAGACATGAAGTTGGTTTCAGTAAACAAGGGATAACTATCCTAATCACTAGAGAAAGGGTAGATAGATATATGGATAAAATTTTGATATCTTCTCTCAAATATTATCTTCTTAGAATTGAAATTCTTGAGAGATGGGAAAAGAAGGAATTCTTTAGCCTCTACAAATATGTAGAGAAAATCAAGAGAGGACAAAATGATATATAGATTGACTATGATGAGAATGATTTCTACTATGACATTTCCTCAATAACAATTACATGGGAATCATATTCCTTGATTCTCCAATTGGTGAGAGAAAAGACTTGTGTCATTATCTATGCAGATCCTATAAATATTGTAAGATAGATTTGGACAAGTTGGATGGAAATATTCTTGCACATGTTTTTTCCTAGAAATGAATAGGTACAATGAAGAAGTAACTTTAGTATACAACTCCAAGATAATATGCTTGTGGCCACGATAAATAACCTGTGATTTAAGTTTAAATTATGGTATAGTGGATGTTGTCTCAATACTATCTATCATCCAAAAAGAATAAGATATCAAAAGATTGTAAAATATCAAGAAGGACGATACATGGAAATCTTTGAATATGACAAGGAACTAAACCTACAAGTGGATTCCAGGTATGATGGAGAGTTTTTTTTTATCCATGTCCACAAATTCTTATATATGATATCCAAAAGTTATTTACTTGTTTCCTTTACCTTTTCCTAGAGAATCTCACCGAAAGTATCAGTTAATTGTATGATGAGGAAATTCATAATCTTGAGAATCACATGGAGCCATAATTGAGAGAGCATGTTGGACCTCCATATCAAAGTTGTCAAAAAATATAATCCGTACATTATAGTAAAGATATTTCAATCTCGGTAAGGTATTTGTGTCTTTCTGTATAGTAGGACCAGATTTACAGGTAGCTCCATTTTGTGTGACTATGTCATAATATTTTTGGCTCAAGTCTCGATATGTTGAAACACCAATGAAGGGATGAGATAACATGTGGTTCCCCCCACATGCCCCAAATATTTAATTAGTGGGTTTTCTTTATGAATTATAGTTTTCATATTTTTGTAACCGGATACCGAGAAACAAATATTTATAATGAACCCCTTTCCCTCAATCAAGTCAACA
>ML777126.1:483801-503673 GCA_009831015.1 Picea engelmannii
ACTGGTATCAAAGCGAAAGGTAACTCGCAGGAAAAGAGGGTTCCTAGTTCTAGTGCGAGCAATGGAGGAATATGGAAAGTTTAGGGTCGAGAAATTTAACGGTAAAAATATGGAATATGAAAATGGAAGATTAAATATATCATAAGGATCTATTCCTACCATTGGGCAGAATAGAAAAGAAGCCGACGACCTTGAAGGATGAAGAATGGGAGGTTCTTGACAGAAAGGAACTGGGAACAATACGGCTAATCCTAACAATGTCATTGGCCTTCAATATTTCAAAAGAAAATACCACGAAGGAGATGATGGACAATGTGAATAAACTATATGAAAAACCCCTGACTTCCAATAAGGTATTTCTAATGAAGAGATTATTTAATATGAAGACGTCAGAAGGTGGGTCTGTTGCATATCATTTAAATGAATTTAATATGGTTACTAATCAACAAATTTCTATAAAAGTGGACTTTGATGACGAGGTCAAGGATCTTCTAATCTTGTGCTCATTTCTAGAAATATGGAATGGCTTGGTCATGGCTATAAGTAACTATGTCTCTGGTTCAAACACTCTAAAATTTGATGATGTTGTTGGTGTTATCCTTAGCAAGGAAATGTGATGGAAAAGCACAGGTGAGACATTAGGTAATGTGTTAAAAATGGAGAACAGGGGAAGACAAAAGGATAGAGGAAATGGTTTAGGGAACCACAGGAATTATAGGAAGGGAATATCCAAATCTAGACTGGAAAAGATAGAGTGCTCGAATTGTGGGAAGAGAGGACATATGAATATAGAATACAGAGCTCCAAAGAAACAAAGAGATGGAAAACACAAGAAAACTTAGGAAGCAAATGTAATAGGTGATGTGTTAAAAAATGCCTTGATTCTTTCCATGGATAATATTTTTGAGTCTTGGGTAGTAGATTCAGGAGATTCATTTCATGCCACATTGCATAGGAAACATTTTCTAGATTAAGTTCAAGGTGATTTTGGACAAGTTCATTTGGGTGATGATGCACCATGAAAAATTGTTGGAATGGGTATGGTACAAATAAAGATAAATAATGGAAACCAATGGTTGTTGAAAGAGGTAAGACATGTTCCATATATAAGGAAAAATCTAATTTCAACAAGGTAGTTGGCAAGTGAAGGTTGTATATCCATATTTACAGATAAGGCATGGAAGGTCACCAAAGGATCACTGGTGATAGAAAAAGGAGTGAAGGTAGGTACATTGTATTTATGTACTGGTAATACTGATTATTCTATATCTTTAGATTCTACAGGAGTGGATATAGCATTGTGGCATCATAGGATTGGACACATTAGTGAGAAGGCGATGCAAATAGTTCACAAAAGAAATTTGTTTCCAGATATTAAACAAATTGATTTTGATTTATGTGATCATTGTGTTTATGGAAAATAGAAGAGTGTTAGATTTCTCAGAGTTGGAAAAGAAAATAAGAGTGAAAGGTTAGAGCCTGCGCATACAAATGTATGGGGACTAGATTAGGTATCATATCTTGTTGTCTCTCATTATTATGTTACTTTTATTGACGATGCAACTAGAAAAACTTATGCTTATTGCATTCAATAAAAATCTGATGTTTTTGATACTTTTAAGAAATGGAAAGATTTGGTTGAGAATGAGAAAAGAAAAAGGTTGAAGTGTGTCAGATCAGATAATAGAGGTGAATACTGCAACAAGGCATTTGATGATTATTGTTCATACCATGGGATCCGTAGAGAGAAGATAGTTTGAGGAACAACATAATAAAATGGTGTGTTATAAAGGGTGAACATGCCAATCATGGAGCATGCAAAGATTATGAGATTGCATGTAGGGTTGCCCTTACATTTTTGGGTATATGTTGTAGGTAATGATGTTTAATTGATAAATAAAGGACCTTCAATTTCTTTGGATGGTGGAATTTCAGAGGAGGCATGGACAGAAAAAAGATAAACTATTCTTTTTTGAAGACCTTCGGTTGTGAAGCATTTGTCCATATTGATAAAAAAAAATAGAACAAAGCTTGAGGAAAAATCCAAGAAGTGTAACTTTATTAGATACGATGTTAATTATTTTTGTTATCACTTATGGGATTATGAAAATCACAAAATCATTAGGAGTAGAGATGTCATATTCAATGAGAAGGTCATGTACAAAGATCAGTTGCAGGGAAAGAAACAGGAAAAAGAAAATCCAGAATACACAGTGCTTGATGAGATCATTGAAAAAGAAATTCCAAAGGTACCAGAAGATCAAAATGTACAACAATAGTAGTAGTAGGTACCTCAAATTCCTGCAACTGATATTATAATATCTACCAGGTTAAGTAGACCCCCTGAACGATACTCTCCTTCATTGTATTATTTATTCTTGATTAATTATGGTGAACCAGAATGTTATGAGAAGGGAATGTAGGTAGACACTAAAAAGAAGTGGGAGCAAGGCATGAAAGAGGAAATGGATTCCTTGGTAAATAACCAAACTTTGGACTTGGTTCAGGTTCTTATAGAAAAATCAACATTGCAGAATACATGGGTTTAGAGGTTTAAGGAATAATATGGAGGAAAAAGACGGTATAAGGATAGGCTTGTTGTAAGGTGGTTTTCACAAAAGAAAGGTATATATTTTTATAAAATATTTTCTCCTCTTGTTAATATGACTTCAATTAGGACTATTTTAAGTCTTGTAGTAGTAGAATATTTTTATCTTGAACAGTTAGATGTAAAAATAGCTTTTCTCCATGGGGATTTGGAGAAATAGGTTTATATGCAGTAGCCATAGGGGTATGAGGTCAAAGGAAAGGAGAATTTTCTATGGAGGTTGAACAAGGGATTGTATGGCCTAAAGAAATATCCAAGGAAGTGGTATTTGAAGTTTGACAAGTTTATGACAGAACAAGGTTATAGTAGATGTCATTTTGATCACTATGCTTATTTTAAAAGGCTAAAACATGGAAGCTATATTGTCTTGCTATTGTATGTAGATGACATGATTTTTGCAGGTTCTAATATGCAGTATATAAATGTGCTCAAGAAGAAATTAGAAAATTAATTTGTGATGAAGGATTTGGGTGTTCCAAAGAAAATCCTTGGTATGAGAATAACAAGATACATAAAAAATCACAAATTGAGATTGTCTCAGGGTGAGTACATAGAGAAAGTGTTGGAGAGGTTTATAATCCAGAATGAAAAACTAGTTAGTACACCTTTGGCCATCCATTTCAAATTAACTAAGGAAATGTGTCCCAAGATACAAGAGGATATATAATGCATGCCCAGGGTCCCTTATTCATCAACAGTTGGAAGCTTGATTTATGCGATGGTTTGCACAAGACTAGATATTGCACATGCAGTGGGAGTTGTGAGCTGGTATCTGAACAATCCAAGTAAAAAACATTGGGAGGTAGTAAAGTGGATTCTCAGGTATTTGAGAGTTACTTTTACTCGTGCATTATGTTTTGGAGGTTCAGACATGGTTCTATAGGGATATGTTGATTCAGATATGTCAGGTGATAAAAATAATAGGAGGAGAACCACATGGTATTCTTTTGTTGTAGGTGGAACTAAAATAAGTTGGATTTCAAAACTACAAAAGGTTTTTTCACTTTCAACAACAAAATCATAGTAAGTTGTTGCTATAGAGGCTAGTAAAAAAATTATTTGGTTACATAGGTTTATGAAGGAATTAGGAAAGAAGAAGGAGAATAGCAAGTTGTACTATGATAGTGAGAGTGTCATACATATTGAAAAGAAATCATCCTTCCATTCGAGGACTAGGCATATACAACTCAGGTACCATTTCATATGATCTGTCTTGGAAGATAGACATTTGAAGTTGAAAAATATACATACTAGCCAGAATCCTACAGACATGTTAACAAAGGGATTAACTAGGAAGAAATTGAGTTTTTGCTCAGTTTCAATTGGTATTCAAGCATGAAGGTGAAGATGATAAATTTTCCAGGTCCAAGGTGGAGTATAGTACATCAGGTAAATCAACAGTGGAGTTGTTTTGATCAATATCCAAGTGGGAGATTGTTGGTTGTGGAGCCTGATTATATTCTTGATTCATAGGTTTGTTTCAGCCATGCTTAGACCCCATTACCTAAAGAGGAGTGTGGGGGGATTCCCCCCCAACAACTATTTCCAGGGGGGTCAAGGGGGGGGACAGGGGCGGCAATTTTTGTACCCCACCCCTGTAGTGGGATTCATGGGCATCTCCCTCGAAGCAAAATATTGGAAAATAATTCCTTGTAAAATATTGTAATTTTGTAGTCAATCTCAACCATTCATTATAAGGTCACATATATGATTGTAGAAGTTATTTTACGGATTTTTTTCCCTCGAATGGAACCATGCTTTATGAGGGAATTATATTGCAGTTATTGTATTCTGAGAGAGGAGACTGTAAGAGGAAGAAGAAGAATTTACATCGGTTGACTTGTAGGTTGCATCCCTTCATTTTGTTGGATAATAAAAAGGACGGACCTAGAAATTTCTCTGGCGGATGTATCCCACATTGGGTGAACCACATATATTTGTGTCTCTATTGTATTGTGTATCTTATGTTTTTTATTTCAGCATTTTTTTTATTTTATTTCTCCATGATCCTATTTTTCTAATAGTGGAAAGATCCTTTGTCCCCTTGGTATCAGAGAGAAATACTTTGTAATATCATCTGCTTGTCTCTAGTTCATCAAGTTTAATGTTAAGTAATTTTGAGCCTACAAATATTTCCACGATCTTACCACTTTCCAAATTTTAGCTTCATTTCTTTATACCACAAACTTGTAGACTGGATTATATCTATATACTCTTTACAAACTTGGAGAGAACCACCTTTGATCCCAAAGATCACTTTCTAGGTGTGATGGGAGAGCATACATAGTTATCTCCTATGCTCTTCAAACAATGAGGGAGAATTTTGATCCCAAAGATCACTTGGTACACACTATGAAAAATCATACACCAATTCCTTAGACTCTATGACCCAATTCTCGGATTAAGAGCTAGGGGTTCATTATAAACATTGGTTTCCCAATATCCAATCATAAAGACTAACAAATATAAGTCATAAAGAAAACCTACTAATTAAAGATATGGGGCATGTGGATACAACCACATGTTATCTCATCCCTTCATTGGTATTTCGAAATATGGCGAACTAAATCAATAAACTTATGATATATTCATACAAAGTGGAACTACTTGTAAGGTGTGGCCCATTATGAGAAAAGACACAAATATATTACTAACATTAGAATCTATGGTAAGGAAATTGGAATATCCTTACCAAATAATAACAATTATAAGTCATAAAGAAAACCCACTAATTATGTATTTGGTACATGTGGGGAAAACCACATGTTATCTCATCCCTTCATAGTTCTTTCAACATATGGGGACCAAAATCGACAAATTTATGACATGTTCATACAATGTGGAGCTACTTGTAAAGCGCGACCCACTACAGAAAAAGACACAAATATGTTACTAAGTTTGGAATATCCTTACTATAATGTACAAATTGTATTTTTCAACAAATTTTATATGGATGACCTAACATGATTTCACAATTATGGTTCCATGCGATTCTCAAGATTATGTATTTCTTTATCAGATAATTCACTACTAATTTCAATAGGATGATCTAGGATAGGGTACACGTACTAAGTAAATCGCTTCTAGACATTGGACCCGAGCATTAGTGGACAAATATTGCAACAAAACTCTTCATCATACTTGGCATAAACTTGCAATCTAAGCTCTTGTTCATATTTAGAGATCCCCAAGTATCCTCCTTGATATTTTACAATATTTTGATATCTTATTCATTTTTGGAATATATATAGTCTTGAGATGACATCCATTAGACCATAATTTAAAATTAACAAGAAGTTATTTCTTGTGGCCATGATCATGTGGGCTTGGAGGTGCAGAGTAAAGTTACTTCTTTGTTGTACCGAATCATTTCTAGGAGAAAACTTGTCCATGAATATTTTTGTCTAACTCTTCCAATTCCATCTTATAATATTCATAGTATCTTCACAGATAAAGACATAATATTTTTCTCTGACCAATCAAAGAACCAAGGAATAGGATTCACATGTCATTGTTCTTGAGCCAATGTCACAATAACAAACATTATCATCATAGTCCATCTATATATTGTGTCATCCTCTCTGATGTTGTTATGCAATTTTGTTTTGGCGAAGAAGGCCTTATTTTTCCATTTCTCAAGAATTTCAATTCTAAGAAGAGAATATGATAGAAGATATCAAAGTTCCATCCATATATCTATCTCCTTTTTCTTTGGTGGTTATACTTGTTAACCTTTATCTACTGGAACTAGCTTCCTGTTTTTTTTTTAATATTTTGTATTATGGTTAAGATACATATATGTGCAATAGAGTCCCCTATAAGCATGTCAACCAAAAAATTAAGATAACCAATTTTATACTCAATGTCAAAATCAAAAGTTATGTTCCAAAAAACCCACTTTTAGACTCTAGTGTGGCTTTCATTTAACACCTTTTCGAAATTGAGCATGCCTAGTAGGATATTCAAGTCTATATTGAGAAATAATATCGAAGGATTCAAATAAAGTTTAAAGTTATTGATTACCTTATTGATGGCTAAGAGATCCTTGTGACTTGAAGGGTAGTTCTGATGCCTTATGTGGAGTAACATGCACCATTGATGCCTTCTATAGAGTAACCCCCACAGAAGGGTTATATGGAAGAGAAACAAATTATTTCTCCCTATTCTAGAAAGAATTAGGAGACTTGGATGTACAATATTTTACAAACTTCTCTTTTATGGGGGTAATCATTGAATCACCATGATTTTGGGCACACAATATGATTTTCTCCATTTTATTCATTTCATTTGGATAGATATTTCTATATACAGACTCCACCTTTCTTTGAGCTTCTCTTTCTCTTCTCTTACATCTCTCTTCATGAAACAAAGGGACTTCCTTTTTCTTTTTTTTAATATGTACAAAAATATTATTTTTTATCGACTTAATTATGTTAGGAGAAACTGATTTCACAAACTCTTGTCATATACAATCATCGTTAATGGTATCCAAACTAGGGAAAGATAACATAAAAGGTTGCTAGTTTATCTGGAGGGGAAACTTCTTGGTTTCTCCAAATATCTCTACTTTTGATCCATCTATGCCCCTTCCCACAAATCAAGTGTGATGCCAATAATATAAAGGGATAACATTACCTGTTAAAAAATTCAATTGGAAACCAAAACCAATCATGCAATCTATTTAATAAGGGGTAGTCTCATGAAAACAAAACCAAAATTTAATGTAAAATTTGGTACTTCATAATGAAAGAAGATATGTCTGAGCTTCTTCTTGTGCTTCTTTTCCTACACCTTCGTCTTCTAATTATTATGCACATTTTTCTCCTTTATCTACCTCCTTATCTCTATATCCTCTTTTGGAAGTGGGGAATGTTTGTGCCTCATCATAAATATTGACCATCTCTTCGTATGAAGAGTTATCTCTTTCAATTCTAATGGTATCAAGTAATCTCTTTAATTCTTTAATATTCTCCACAACTTCCTTCATGTCTGTATGTCACTATTTTATCTAGAGAAGTAGCATTGCTTCCTTATATTTTCTAAATTGTTGTTTGTCTGTATGATTTTTAGGATGAGCTACATATAATTTAGCCAAAGAGTAATGGATGGAACTGGCCTTGTAAGGATATGGCGCTATCCTTTTCTATTGATTGACAATTATTGGTCTGGATATTTGCCTTAGTGTTAGCACAAATTTCCATCCTCCAATTGAGTTGATAAACCTGTTATAACAACGATGAAAACTTAGCTAATCCAAGGAGAAAAGCCCCAAATTGTTAGAGGATAGTCCCCTCTCCATTTGGGCTAGTGCATGCTAGCCTCATGGGGGGGTCCCTAAGGAGATTTTCCATTGTTGTAAGTCTTCTTTTCTTCATTTAATGACAAAAAATAGTTGTTGTTATGTTTTGGACAACGTGTTAAAACTATCCAAAATGATTGGGAAATACAATTTGTTCTCTTTGAGGGATCTTGTTCGGTTAGAACAACGGATATAGAATTAAAATAAAAGAAAAATTACTCAAAAGATCAATGAAATAAAAATTAAGAGTTAAGGAGAATGAAAAATCAGATTGCAAAATTAACAAACTGTCATCAAGAAACAAGGTTAGAACACAAAAACATGATTTATTTATTGATAGGCTTGCAAGAGCGTTGGTTGCACCACAATTGGCAAGTTCACAATTGGTAGAATGATCACTTTTCTCAAATAAGAGTCACTAGACTAAGAAAAAGAGACATGAATGATAAATATAAACTATGCTAGCTATTTCAATATCCCACCAAGCGAACAAATTATCTTTCCCGGTCATTTTGGACAGTTTTAACATGTCATCCAAAACATAACAACGAATTTTTTTATCCTTCAATGTAGAAAATCATACTTAGGATAGTGGAAAATCACCTTAGGGACTCACCCCTCAGGCTAGCATGCACTAGCCCAAATGAATATGGGTGTATCCCGTGACAAATTAGAGGTTTTCTCCTTGAATTAGCCAAGTTTTCATCACTATTATAAGAAGTTTATCAGCTCAATTGGAGGGTGGAAATTTGTGCTAACAAATTGGCGTCATTGTTGGGGAATGCTATCCTTGGTGACAATGACATCATCGAGTTTTATTTCATTTCTTTAATTTATTTTAACTCACCTGAAAACTCCATAGGATACAATGACGACTCCACATGGGACTTACACATAGATATTTTCATTTCGATTCCCTCATAAGGTCTAGTTTCAATCTTGAAAATATTCTAACACAATTTCTCATAACAAGACTGTTCATTCACCAAGAAATCCTATGGAAGCTGGTGAGAATATGAGTTCTTATGTGAGTTATTTTTCGACGAGAACTATGATGAATGTATCTTCAACATCTTCATCTTTCATTTTATTTCCATATCGATCTAGTAGTAGGGTAGAAACTGTGTGTTTTTCTATCTGAGATTAACAATATGGATGAAGTTGTGAGGCCACCATTAAGGTGCATATTTTCTACCTTTGAACCACTTAGTTTTGTTGCATTCCTATATTATCCTTGTGACTTACCTGTGCATACCTTTTTTTTTCATAGAGGTTGGAAGAATTAGTTGAGGATCACTTAGTTAAATTTTTAAAAGTGGTGGGGGATTTTGATGTGGAACATGAAGATGTGGTGATGAGGATGCTTGTGTCAACCCTCAAGGGGTAGGCACGAGTGACCCATATTTATAAATGAAAAAAAATTAAATGCATATTCATAGAAAATAAACACATAAACATCCAATAAAACTTAAATTCTATTAAAAAAGGGAACCTGCTGAAACTGTAAAAATGCAGATTGAAACAAACTTGCTCGAATGGTGGCAACTTATCTTTGAGATTAAATGTGATGACTATGCTATTTTGCAAGAATATGAGTAAAATGAGGGTCCAAAGGCCTTTTTGACATAAAACACAAATGAGAAAACTCTAACCCTAGGAGATGAAATTCCAAAAGGTTTGTAGGCCTCGATTAGGTAGTTCATACATCAACTTCCTGAGGGATTAACGTTTTCATACTATCCTTGTTTGGGGCACTCGATACACGATTGGAAACTGTATATTCGAGGAGTGCATATTATTATTTTCCTATGATCTTTCTTTGGTTACACGCTAGGCATTTTCAATCCCAAAATACATCATTTAGGGCTTCAAAATGGCCCAAAAGTTTGAGACACAAAAAACTATAAAACAAATTACCAAAATGAAAAGTGTTATTTCAGCTAGTGGAGTAGGTTGGTGGCCACTGATATCCACCTAGATAATTCCTCCTCCCTTAGGAATCAATGGTCTCCATTGCGTTGAGTGCTCGCATTATATGGGGAAACTTTTACTGAACTTCACCCTGGTTGAACCACTTGACTTGGTGCAGAAGGTACCCGAATTTCAAAACTCGATAAAGTTGGATCCTCTATTGGAGAGTTCACTTAATATCAATTTCCCTAATATGATGAACTATTTCATGTTCCATGCAGTTAGGGTTGATCTTTGTCAGTGTCAACTACTTGGCGATGTTTGATGTGTCTAATAATGGTGGGAAGTATGGTCGAAGGAGGTCCACATTGAAAATTGAGTGTAGGCCAAGGAAGGGGGAATAATTAGCTCAAAATAATTTTCACCCATAGCCTTGGTGATGGTTTAAGGTCCATAGAGAAGTGGAAGAATATTTCGATGGGATCTTGTAAGGCGCTCTTTCTACAAATGCAACACGACCTTGTTTCACACCTGAAAATTAAGCAGTACCCGGTGTTGATCATGTCGTTGTTTGTACTTAGAGTTGGCTTTCTGTAATATACCATGGACCTATTACTAGATGTGATGAATTCATTCAATAAAATTGGTGTCTTTTTCAGCCTTAGATTGAGCATGGGATGATTATGCATGTGTTGATGCAAGGGGTAGGATAACATCCATGGGACCCATTGGTTGAAATCCATACTATTAGAAAAACATGATCGCAGAGAAATACAATAAAAAAACTGCGTAAATAAAACACAGAAGATATAGAATAAAATAGAGACACATATATACGTGGTTCACCCAGTGTGGGCTATGTCCACCAGAGAAATTGTCAGGTCCTACCTTTTTTATTATCCAACAAAATGAAGGGATACAACCTACAACATGCTCTCTATAACTTCCTATTCTTTCTCTCACAATCTCCTCTCTCAAAAAAAAAAAATCACACACTCATACACAGTCGCAATACAATTCCCTCATAAAAGAGGGTTTCCTTCTAGGGAAACAAACCCTAACATAACTTCCACCGTCATATATGCGACCTTATAATGAACGGTCTATATTGACTATAAAATTATAATATACATTTAAAATGTTGATGTTTTGGTAGTTGCGGGTTGATATTTCTCTCCTATATGACCTTTGTTAGATGTAGAGAAGATTCTGGAAGTAAGAGATCCATTGGATAGATCTTGAAATACCCTAGAAGAGAAGACGGCCTAGAAGAATAAAGTATAATGAAAAGACACCTTCCCAAAAGAGAAGTCATCCCAACTAGAAGGACACAAAGATTGTAAACAAGGAGGCACCTTAGCTCATTTTTTCATTCATTGACACTCTCCTAGCTACATCGAAGCAAGGCACAATTTTGGAGAAGGAGATGCAACTGTTGTAGTGACCCAATTTTTTCTTGTTCAGTCTTTTGGTATATCTCTATTTTGTGCTACTCCTCAAGGAGGTGAACTACCTTTGTATGGTGTTGATGTTGCAACTAGGGTGGTATTTCTAGTTGAGATAACACGTGTGCTAGGGTTTATCTAATTGGACTTGCTTTGTGAATGAAATCTATTTATGAAAGGTTGTTGGGTTTTTCCCCCATTTGGGGTTTTCCTAGGATAAATCTCTTCTGTTATTTTTGTCTATTGTTTATGCTTGTACTTCCTAGTACATGATATATATATCTAATGATAATTAATTAAAAGAGTACTAGTAACATTAATGCTCTGAAAATAAAGAAAATCCAACATGGTATCAGAGTTCGTTACCTTCGTAACAGTTTGACCACTAGAAGGAAAGATCACTATAGTGGCACCTTGCATCACCTTGTAGATGCAATACTTTTTCAAGCTCATTGAGCACTATACCAAGGATTTTGGGAATAATTCCTTCACAGAAAAATGTGTGCTAACCTAACACACCCCTTGAAACCCTCAGCGTGTAGTTTGGTGAAGTTTGAAAAATCTTGGTTTTTCAGTGCTACGGTTTCTACCAACAAAAATTTCAACCAATATGACAATTGAAGATAGATTGGATGGAGAATATAAATTCATATCCTAGAAGCATAGAATACAAATAATTACATAATAGAATGAATTATTATATCATATCAATAAGATGCTTCCAGAAGCCAGAGATGTAGAAGAAAAGGAAAAGTTCAATAAGAATGAGGTAAAGGCCGAGAGGATCTTGACAAACTCAATCAAGGATCACCTGATACCCAATGTATCAGAACTAAAGACTACAAAGGAAATGTTTGATGACCTAACCAGACTCTATGAAAGAAAGAACACCAGTCGTAAGCTTAGCCTATGGCATCAAATCATAAAGGTGACCACGAACAAGTCAGAGATGATAGTCAACTTCTTTACAATGATCTCACTAATCAAAGACCAGTTAGCGGCCATTGGAGATCCAATAGAATATGATGAACTAGTGACCACTATGCTAAATGGTTTCCCTCCCTCTTGGGACCCATTTTTCCAAGGAATTTTTGCAAGAAGGAAGTTACCCAAGTTTGATAAGTTATGGGAAGATTTCTCTCAAGAGGAATCTATATTGATATCCTAGAAAGAAAAGGTAGATGATGAGGAAAACCAAGCACTTGTACCACAAGTAAAGAAGATAAGGGAAATAGAACAAGGTATTCCAAGGAAGTCTAAGAAGCCACATCGTAATAGGGATATGTCAAAGGTTCAATGCTTCAATTGTAGGAAGATGGGACATTATGGATCAAAATGTCCTCAGAAACATGGGAAGGAAAAGACGAAGAAGCACCATGCACATGAAGTTGATGGTGAAGAACACAAACACAAATATGAATAATTTGTATTCATTTCATAACTCACCAGAATCATCACTCAAGGAAGTGATACTTCACCCATAGATAGTGGTTCTTCCAAGAATATGAAAGGATTCATAAACTCCCTATCAAAATTAATAGAAAATGACTCTTCACTTCAAGTGGTGCTTCAAGACGATTCCAAGCATGCAATCAAAGGCATTGGAGAAGCCTCCTTAAAACTTGATTCAGGTAACCCTCTTTCAATTAATTATATATTATTTTTAGAAGGCTTAAATAATAATCTTCTATCTATTTCAACTTTAGAATATAAATGATTTAGAGTAGCTTTTGTAGATGGAGAATTCCTTCTATAGACCAAGAATTCAAGCAAAAATAAAGACACCGTGATTGGTTTCCGAGAGGAAGGACTATATAAGTTGAAAAGACACCAATAAAAAAACCTTGTACATAATAGTGTTAGTTCCCATGAACTATGGCACATAAGGCTTGCTCACTTGAACTATAAATCATTACCAATTTTTAGCAAAATGGTTACAGGTCTACTAGAATTCTAGATAGACCATATTGATGGAGTATGCAAAGGTTGTGCACTTGGAAAGGATGTTAATGGAAGATTTAAAAGAAATGATAGATGTTCCAAAGGTATTTTGGACACCATACACTCTGATGTATGTGCACAGATGATGGTGCCATAACTTTGAAACTTTGTATACTATGTGCTATTCATAGACATATATTTCAGGAAGACATGGATATACTTATTGAAAACAAAAGATGAAGTCTTTAACAAGTTTCAAGAGTTCAAGGCCTTAGTTGAGAATATATCTAAGAGGAATATTAAATTTTTGATATATGACAATGGATGTGAGTACACGTAAAAGGAGTTTAAAGAATTTTTCCAATAGAAAGGGATTAAGAGGGAGCTTACAACTCCCTACAACCCTTAGCAGAATGGGGTTGCAGAAAGAAAGAACATATTCATCATAGAAGAAACAAAATAAATGATACATGACAAGGGCCTACCCACACACTTATGGGTAGAGGAATCTAGTACATCTCTATACGTGAGGAACAAAAGTCCTCATAAGATATTGGGGAACAAGACACCTGAAGAGGTATTCATCAGAAAGAGGCCATAAGTCAGTCACTTGAGGATTTTTTGTTGTCCAATGTTTATACATGTTCCCAAGGAAAATAGAATGAAATTGAAACCTTTAGGAAACAAGGGCACATTCGTTGAATATAGCGAGACTTCAAAGGCCTACATAATTTCCATTCAAGGGAAGAGACATATCGATTTCAATTGGGATGTAACATTTGACGAAGATGAAGCCCTCAGAAGATCAAGGGAATCTAACATATATGAGGACCAAATAGAACAAGAGGTTGCCAAAGATGTAGTCATGGTAGACTCTACACCTGAAGAAACCATCCCAGAAGTTCAAAATGATATGGCAGAGTTATAAAGTCCTATAGATCTACCTGAAGAAGCCATGACTACAAGTAAGAGACCAACTTGGTTTCAGAACACCTTGCAGGAAGCTGAAGGACATGCATCTCCCAAAGGCTCCTTTAGAAAGAGCAAGATACCACATAAGTTTTATAGCTATGTGGGACTAATGAGAAACATCATTAATTCAAAACCTTCCACCTTTGAAGAAGCCACTGAGAAGCCATAATGGAAGGATTCCATGATGGAGGAGTATTTGTCCATTATGAAGAATGATGTATGGGAGGTCGTTCTGAGACCAAAAGGGAAGTCGAATGTGACTTCCAAATGGATCTACAAGATGAAGCATGTTGTATGTGGAAGCATAGAGAAGTAAAAGACAAGGTTTGTGGCTAGAGGGTTCTCTCAGAAAGAGGGAGAATACTATGATGAATCCTTTTCTCCTATAGAAAAATGCATTTCCATTAGATCAATCATTGTGATTGCTTACGAAATGGGATGTACATTACACTAGATGGATGTGAAGAATTATTTCTTGAATAGTGTAAAAGAGGAAGAAGTGTACATGGAACAACCACAAGGCTTTATGATCCATGGGAAGGAGTCCCATGTGTGCAGACTGAAGAAGGCCTTGTACGGGCTAAAGCAAGAACCCAGGGTGTGGTATGTTAGGATATATGGATATTTGATGAGGTTGGGATTTACCAAGGGTGAGGCATATCCTAACCTTTACTATAATCTTGATGATGGATTCCCATTGATCTTGGTTATATATGTAGATGACATGTTTCTAACGAGGGATAGGAAGCTCATTGATGGGTGTAACAGGGAGATCTCTTCATAGTTAGAGATGAAGGATCTAGCTATGATGCATTACTTCTTGGGATTGGAAGTGTGGCAGAGATTAGATGATATTTTCTTTAGCCAAGGAAAATATATTGTTGATATCCTCAATAAATTTGGGATGTTAGACTGGAAGACCATGACCACACCTATGACGATAAATATGAATCTCTTGAGTGACAAATATTCATTTTTTGTGGATCCCATGATGTACAAAAAATTGATTGGATCCTTTATGTACATGGTTACCACCAAACCGGACCTATCCTTGGCAGTGAATACCTTGATTCAACACATGGTTGAACTTAGGAAGGTACATTGGATGGAAACAAAGCATATGTTGAGGTACATTCATGGTATGGTTGGATATGGATTGAGATTTTTCTTGGGTGGAGATTTAAAGTTGCAGAGATATGCAAACTCTGACTGGGCAGGGAGTGAAGTGTATTGGAAGAGTACCTCCAGATGTTTCTTCAATATAGGATTAGGCATGATCTGATGGTTGAGAAGGAAGAAAACATCAGTGGAACTCAATACATCAAAATAAGAGTATATCACAACAAGCATAGAAATCCATGAAGTAGTGTGGTTCCTGAAGTTGCTAGCTGAGATATTTGTTCTAGAATTGGAGCCAACTTTGATACATTGTGACGATCAAAGTTGCATGAATATTACCAAGAACCATGTATTCCATGACAGTTCTAAGCATATAGAGATAAAATATCATTACATCTGAGAGATGGTGCAAAGAGGAGCTATGGAACTCCAATACATATCCACGGATGAGTAGATAGCAGACATTCTCACCAATCTCTTTTCAAGAATGAAGTATGAGTACTTCAGGGACAAGCTTGGAGTGTTGTCGAATGTTCACCCTTGTTGA
Source organism: Picea engelmannii (assembly GCA_009831015.1). Lineage (NCBI taxonomy): Eukaryota > Viridiplantae > Streptophyta > Pinopsida > Pinales > Pinaceae > Picea > Picea engelmannii. Next base: position 499,644 of record ML777126.1, read on the forward strand.
GAGGGAACTGTGTTGTTTCTTCTCATGCTGACTAACCCCTCTGGCCAAGGGTTCCCTAGAACAATCACATGAGTTGACTGAGGGGGTAATGCACTATCGAAGTAGATGAGAGAAGAAACATCACACACGTAGTCGTAATACTATGGAAGAGACTGTGTGTCACTGGACAGTAGCTTTGTTATACTACGATGGATGTGTTCCATTAGAGGAGGTTGTGTGACTCTGGACAGTGGTCGTGTGCTACGTCAGTGTTTATGTACCACTGTCGGACACTATGTGTCTCTAAACAGTAGTTGTATTCTACTTCGTTGGATGTGTTCCATTAGGAGACGATGTGTGACTTAGGACAATAGTTGCGTGCTACTTCAATGGATGTGTTCCACTGGCAATGACTTTGTTTCACTAGACAGTATTTGAGTACTACTTGGAAGCAATTGTGATCTATTATATACCATTGTCATAGTTGTGTGCTACTAGATAATTGTCATGGATATTACCAGATCGTTTGGATGTATCTCTTTGTACTATAGTTTGATTGAAGATACTATGCCTAATGATTCGAGCTACCGAAGGAATTATAGTAGCTGTGTTACTACTAGAAGACTGCAAGAGTAGTCAGTGGACTACCAGATGAAGACATCGTGAAATATGCCTCCCTATCTAAGAGGGAGTGTTGATGTTTTGGTACTTGCGGGAGGATATTTCCCTCCTAGATGACCTTTCTTAGATGCAGAGAATATTCTGAGAGAAAGAGATCCATAAGATAGATGTTTAAATAGCCTAGAAGAGAAGTCGGCCCAGAAGAATAAAGTATAATGAAAAGACACCTTCCCAGAAGAGAAGTCGACCTAGATATAAGCCCAAGAAGACTATCAATAAGGAGGCACCTTAGCCCATTTGTTCATTCACTCACACTCTCCAAACTACAGAAAAGAAAGGTACAAGTTTGGAGAAGGAGACACAACTACTGTAGCTGGGGTGGTATTTTTGGTTGAGCTAGCACTTGTGCTAGGGTTTATCTAATTGGACTTGCTTTGTGAACAAAATATATCTAAGAAATGTTGTTTTTCTTTTCCCCCATTTGGCATTTTCCTAGGATAAATATCTTGTGTTATTTTTGTCTATTGTTTATGCTTCTACTTCTCAATACATGATATATATATGTTAATGATAACGAAGTCAAATAACACTAGTAACACTAATTTTATGTAAATAAGAAAAATCTAACATAAAAGGAAATTTTTCCTTCAAGGGCTTCACCCCTAGACCCCCATCAGGGGACACTGCCCTTGAACCCCATATAGGGGGGAAATCCCCCCATGAAACCACCCCGTGTGGATGAGTGTATAGTCTCCTGGGGTGTACAATATTATTGGGGTATAAACACGATTGAAAAAAAAAGACCTCTGAATCAGGAAGATAATCAAGCTCCACAACCAACAATCTCCCACTAGGATACTGAACAAATGAAATCCACTGCTATTGTATCTATTGGACTATGATCCACCTTAGACCTATAAAATTTCTCATCTTCAACTTCATGCTTGAAGGCCAACTGAAACTAAGAAGGAATTGATTTTCTCCCTGGTTACTCCTTTTGTTAAAATGTCTGCGGGATTCTGACTAGTATGTATCTTTTCCAACTTCAAATGTCCATCTTCCAAGACCGATCATATGAAATGGTATGTGAGTTTTATATGCTTAGTATTCAAATGGAAGGTTTATTTCTTTGCAAAATGAATGACACTCTCCCTTTCACAGTGCAACCTGCTATTCTCCTTCTTCTTCCCCAATTTCTCTATAAACCTATGTAACCAAATCGTTTATTTACTAGCCTATGTAGCAACAACATACTCTTTTTATGTTGTTGAAAGTGCAACAACCTTTTGTAGTTTTTATATCCAACTAACTGCTCCTCCTGCTATCTTTATCATATGCCATATCTGAATCAACATATCCCTATAGAACAATGTTTGAACCTCCAAAACATAATGCAAGCGTAGAATTACCTCTCAAATACCTGAGACTACACTTTACTACCTCCTAATGTTCCTTACTTGGATTGTTCATATACCTTCTCACAACTCCCATTGCATGTGCAATACCTAGTCTTGTGCAAACCATCGCATACATCAAGATGCCAATTATCGATGAATAAGGGACCTTGGACATGTATTTTATCTGCTCATGTGTCTTGGTACATATTTCCTTAGTTGATTTCAAATGGCTGGACAAATGTATACTAACTGTTTTTGCATTCTTCATTCTAAACCTCTCCAACACCTTCTCTATGTACTCAACCCAACATAATGTCAATTTTCAATTTTTATTGTATCTTGTTATTCTCATACCAAGGATTCTTTGCAACACCCAAATCCTTCATTGCAAATGAATTAGCTAATTTCTTCTTGACCACATTAATATCTTGCATATTAGACCCTGCATCAAGCATGTCATATACATACAATAGAAAGATAATATAGCTTCCATTTTCTATCCTTTTAAAATAAACATAGTTATCATAATGACATCTATTATAACCTTGTTCTATCATAAACCTATCAAATTTCAAATACCACCACCTTGGAGCTTTCTTTAGGCCATACAAGCTCTTCTTCAACCTGCATACCATATTTTCCTTTCCTTTGACCTCATACCCATGTGGTTGTTGCATATAAATCTCTTCCTCCAAATCCCCACGCAAAAAAGTTGTTTTTACATCTAACTCTTCAAGATACAAATCTTCTAGTGCCACAAGACTTAAAATATTCTTAACTGAAGTCATTTTAACAACAAGTGAAAATATTTCATAAAAATATATACCTTCCTTTTGTGAAAACCCCTTTACAACAAGTCTATCCTTGTACCACATTCTGCATCCATATTTTTCCTTCAACATGTAAACCCATTTATTCTGCATTGCTCTTTTTCTTGCATGCAACTAAACCAAGTCCCAATTTTGGTTATTTACCAAGGAATCCATTTCCTCTTTCATGCCTTTCTCCCACTTCCTTTTAGTGTATACATGCATTGCATCTTCATAACTTTCCGGTTCACAAGAATCAATCAACAATAATGTAGGGACCAAATTTAATTAAGTCTAATAAAATCCATAAATTGAATCAGATAAGATTACTTCTATGCAGAAAGGCTAAGTAATTTCTTTCATTCAGCATATAAGCAGGTTAAATTAATTAATGAACAACAATATAGTGAATTATATAACAGAATAAGAATTACATAACAGAATAAAAATACCTATTCCTGATGCTAATTCTCGTTGATCTGGTTGTCCTTTCCCTACTTCTTTGCCCAGCCTGATGCACTGACCAAACCCTGCCCAAAACCGACTAACCACCCACCCAGCTAGGAGCAGCCTATCCATCTCCCTAGCTCCAGGATACCGTAAGGAATCCTGGCCCCCGTGCCCAAAACCCCCAGCAACCCGATGCCCCCTGCAATGGTTCACCAAAACTCCAGAACCCAACTCCTCAAAAAAAAACTAGAAGATGTCCAACAGAAAAATACAGACCTCCTCTCCCTATGCTCCTTCCCCCAATTTCATAATCCCCTCTCCCGTAGGACTCTTCCCCATCATATCTCCCCCTTCACCGACTCTCCTCCCCTCCATTAATTACCTTATCCCCTCCTTTATTACCTTATCCCCTCCTTTATTATCTTATGCTTTCCTTTATTATCTTATCCTTAACCTATCATACGTAAAGTTTCATAAGGATTAAATTAAAGTTATTAAGCCCCTTAATTTATTACCCAAATCATTGAATGTATTATGTAATTAATTAATTAATTAATTAATTAATCAATCAACAGTTATAAACAATTAATTAATAAATAAATAAATAAATAATATTATTAATACTAATCATTGTTTAACTAAAACCATATTAGGACAATTAATTATCTAATTAATTTTACTTAATAATCCCTATGCATCTATTTAACCAGGGTTGTTACATACACCCACCCTTCAGGAAACTTCGTCCCGAAGTTAAGGTATCTCATGATACAA